>SNQJ01S0031232.1:10054-38492 GCA_010110895.2 Picea sitchensis | reverse complement strand
GTGGTGGTGTGATGCCACCCTTATTTACTAGTTTTCTTTCTTTTTATGAGCAATCCAACTCTACAACACATTTTTTCTTCACAAATGTGATCTTGGTGTTCATGGCCCCTTTCTCTATACCATAGAAACCTAGGCCTTCTTTTTGGACCCTCAATTCATTTATAATGGGGTTTAATATGCCTTGTTTTCCTTTGCCTAGCCCTTGTCCATCGTAGCCCATCTACTTTAACAATTTTGAACCAATTCCTCTGGTATGATTTTAAAATTTGACTAAAGGTTCTTGAGAAATGTCTAAGGAAGGTGAGCTTGCCATAGTTGTGATCGGTCATGGTGTTGTGTTTGGTAGTGTAAATGGAAGGTGGATTTGCTACTCAGTGCTATTGGACAACTTCTTGTAGCTTTTCCAAACATCTTTCCTTCTCTAACTACTATTTTTGTAGTTGATTCATCATCTGAGTGATCTTATCAAATTTCCATCTATTTGATTGCATGACCTACTCTCCTAGTTGTAGAAGCTAAGATTTGGTCTTGTCCCAATCTGCATAACCGCAATGAGGGAGTCTTGACATTCATAAAATTAGTTATTTAGAAATGACAATAGTCTTGTTGAGATCTCAAGGTTCTTCTCTATCTTTTCCATCCTCTAGTCATACATCTGGACCTTCTCGTGTACAAGGAAAGACTAAGACCATGGGATGGCATGACCCCAAGCATGTGATGGTGCAACCTTATGAAGTGGGTATGGTAATCATGTGGTAAATATGGTAGTATACTACCACTTGAGTTATTGGAATTCTTATTATAAAATAATAATTAAATTAATAAAGTGTAATTGTGGTTCAAAGCTTCATAGGATCACTACGAGGACAGTGAAGCAATGAGAGGGGGATGAAAGGTGATATAGATTTAACCATGTGACAAGTGGCATCTTGATAAACCCTTGAATTTTCCTTATTATTTACAATTGTTATTTTCTTAAGGGAGTATTTGTCCTTACTCAAGCATGCATGCAACCACCTCATGTGTACATGCAAGAGCATTCAACAAAGGTTGGAATTGAGTCTTGTGATTATTTTGGACCATTATTCTTCATTTTGGATGATTTTTCATTCAACATATATTTGAAAGGGTGTTATGGGCCATACTGGGATATGCGATATAATTGTCCTTCATTATGAACAGGGTTGAACTATGTTGGACCATTATGGATCAAGTTGTGCCATTCCTTCTCTATCGAGAAATATTGGGGAAAAAGAGAGAGTTGGTGTTGCTCCATTCCTTTAGATAGCATGTTGATATGTGGTGATGCATGGTGAATTCCATGTTTATTGGAATAGATATGGCATGGATATAAGCCATGGAGTTGAGGGCATTGTTTTCCTTGTTGCAAAACCATTGCCAAAACTTCCATAATGAGTTTTGGAGCTTGAAATCTTCTTGCATAGAGATATTTGGATAGACTAGACTGATGAGGGATTGTAGTACATAAAAAGGGGTGTTTGTATAAGGTTGTGCTGGAAGGAAGAGGTTCATGTAATGTTTAAGAGTTTTTTGAGATGTTTAGAGTCCATTTCTTGAAGTAGGAAAACACATTGATGTTGCAAAGTAGATTAAGATTGTGTTGGGAACTCAAGTTTCTAGATTCACCCTTGTTGCTTCATTGACTATCTTGGGGGTGGCACCTACATGAGCTAGTGCCTATGGCTAGGAGGAAAAGCAAACTTATGAATCTATTTCCCCAAGTGTGCTCATTAAAAACTAAGTATTTTATCTTAAATATTTATGTGATAGGAGTTAATTATTGTGGTTGATGTTGTGTGTAAATATTAATATTTTAAATTGGTGAATACCATCCTGGTATGATCATGTCCCAGATATATGTTGTGGTTTGATGGGAAATAATTGTGCGAAAATTTTAAGGTTGTTATAACCATAAATTTAGGTTGTAGGATACATATTTCAGCCTTGGTTATGTACATTAAGCTACAACGATGGTAAATATATGGAATTGTATTGGTGGGTACTAGTGAGGATCCTAAAATGAGGAAAGAGTTGTAACTACCTCTATGTGGAGTGATTTTGTATGTAAGTTGTTATTTTCTTCCATGTAACCCTGGTAATATAAGAGTTATGAGTTGGAATGCTTATTTGTATAATTAAATGAGAATCCTTGTGTTAATCATGCATGTGGTTAAATATTTGTTGTAGCAATTTGGGGAATTTTGTGTGCATCCATGTTTATTTCTAGTGCAATATTGAATTTATGTATATATGTGGTTATATAAATCACTCATGGGGATGTTGAGGTCTAAATAGGCTCATAGTTGGAAATTCCAATCGGGAGATAAGATTAAATTTTGAAATAAATACTTTAATAGCTAAGTGAAGTGTGTCTGAGTTTGCTACAATCTTGTATATCCTACACACTAAAATAGAATTCTGACTACTACAACCATTTACATAAATTAACTACATCTACCTCACCTTTGTAGGGATTGATATTGAACTTTGATTCCACTTCTAATAGGGGTTAATAAGATTGGTTATTAGAGTTCCCTTTTTCAGTGTTTGGTTATTCTTTCTATTTCATGGACTCACCTTAATCTTTTCATTTGTCATGAGAATTGAGATGCTCTGGAAAGGGGTCGATCTTGCTCTCAAGAGAGACCACCAATAAGGCCATAATCCTAGAAATGTCAATAATTGAGCTTCCAACCTTGAAAATATTAACTCCCCTTCATAAATAGGCATTTCTTGTTGCCATCCACCATATATAAGGCTTGTGGCTTCTTCTTTTCTCTTCTTGTGCTAATATTTGGATTCACAGGGTGCAACTCTCCATCATATTTAGACTTACTAAGCCGAATAAGCATATGTTCCACTCAAACCACACGAATGTCCAAAGAAACTTGATATGATATTCATATGATCTATAAACCACCTTGGATATTACAATGGTCAACTTGCCATAATAGATATTAAAACATTTGCTAATATAGTGGGCCTATGCTTGATTGCACAACTATTTTTGTTAAGAAAATAAAATGCACTACATGAATTCTTAAGGAGAAACAAGAACACAAATGCAGTAGTAAAGGCATAGACTGGTCTACCATGAACACAATATTTACCTAGGAGAAACTCGATGTGGGTAAAAACTCAAACAAATTGAAGGAGTGTTCCTTTCCTCTTAAATATTAGAGATTACAATGAAAAATATAGAGATCACCAAGAACATTGTGAACTATGAGATACTATGATATGCTACAATGTTGTATAGATTGTTGTTTCTCCTCTTCTATGTTATCTCCCTACTCCTCTTGGTGGTTGCTCTATTATGGAATGCCAAATTCCTATAATAGGAGTCAAAGTGGAGATTAAGCCCTCCTTTTTGCTATGGTTTTAATGCCTTTTCATAGTATTAGAGTTAGGGTTTTGGATTCTAGTATGACCCCATGGGGGGCATAAATGGGTTTTTTTTATTCTTGGTCATTAGAGTTAGGGTTTTGGAACCTCCTCCAAATAAACCCATTACATCCATATATCCAAATCATATGTTCATATCTCAATAATGACTATATTGACCTCTATATGCATGTATTCTTACTCATTGCACATATGGGCCCTTTATTAGGCCAACCCCTATTGCATATACATTTACCCCATTATGCATGCATTTAACCTCACATATACCCCCTTTGGGTCATATTAGATGTTGGCCCTTGGTTATGGAAGAGAGTGAAGATTAAGGCAGAAAAGATGGAATTTGAACTGCGCGGAAGACACAGTGACTGATACTGGGTTGAAGTGAGCAGAAGAGAAGAAAAGATGGAGCGAAGTAAGAGAAAGCAAGTCATTGGACGAGGAGATCGAGGATGACAGATAAGCTAGGAAGATGGATCATAGACAACTCAACAAGCGGAAAAATCCATTGTTGGATGCTTTGGAGCACCATGTGAGAAAGAAGGAAAGATAGGCTGTAGAATCCCTGAAAACACGGGTCAAGTTGACCTAGGGTTTTGGTAGCTAGGGTTTTGGGCATTTAGGTTTCGGGTTAAGGCTATTGGTGAGTCATTGTAATGTATAAATAAAGGTCAAGAGAACCTGGGATGGGTTCATTGTTGTTGTTATGAGTGATTATTGTTGAAAGAGAAAGAAGCATTGAGAAGTGAGAGAAGTTGGTGTTGTAATATTTTCAGCTGGGTGCGCAGGGAAGGGAGAAAGAGAGAAGATATGCTAGGTAAGAGCACAAATAGAAATGTATGCTTTCATCTAATATATTATAAAGAACAGTTATGTGGATGTAGACCTAGAGAGAGGGTGAACCATGTACATCTCATTGTTGTGTGTGATTGATGTTGTGTTCTTTTTCTCTTTGATATACTATTATTGCATTATTGTGTTAGATCTGGAAGATGACTATGCGAAGTAGGTCTAAACTGGTAACTGATATCTAGATGTTGTGTTTCTCTTGTATTGGATCCACTTTATATTCCCTCTGGTTGTAGACAACTGTGTCCTGCAACCCCCTATAGATACTTCAGGTGAGACTGCATCTTCTTCGGAGGTGTTGTCGAAAGGGCTAGTAGTTAGGGATTGTTGGTGCGCCATTAGAGTTGAAACTTGGGTCTTCCCCTGTGCCAACAAATGGTTCCATTGTCGGGACCGAGATCTTCTCGAGGGAATGTCAAGGTGGTTTCCATCGAAGATAGAAACTCAGAAGTGGATAGAAGAACAAGAAAAGGACTTCGCAGAAGCCCAGAACAAGAACCCTAAGCTTAGCATAGAGGACTGGTTGGGAAGGTATATCTTCACTGATATACACGAGATTTTCTTTGGAGGAATCCATCAGGAGCTATACGAGTGGTTAGTCAGGTTAGAAGATACCCAGTTTGAGATCAAATCTAGACCACCTGTGGTTTGGACGTCGACGTTGATCAAGAAGGTCAAGAGAGTTGATAACGCCATGTTAAGATAAATAGACCATTGGTTCGATAGTACTATTGGAGGGTATATCACTAAGTTTTTTGTTGACCGAGTAGAATCGTATAGTCAAGCAGAGAGATACTTCTTCAAGGGACCTAGAGGAAATATTTTACATTTTTTGAAGTTGAAGATCAAGATGTTATTGCATGAGAAGAACATCTTGAAGATACAGTAGTGGGTCAGATTGAAAATCTAATGTTCAAGAATTCAGACAGTGACAACGACATAGAGGTTGGACATACGGGCAGTGGAAGGACCTTCAGAGAAGCTCCTTTGGCGAACTTGTTTGAGCAAGATCACAAACCTTTTCTACATGAAGAAGGGTTTTATAGTGGAAAAGAGGAAGAGCTACTGAACGAGGAACATTCAGGGTCTGTTGGACCAAGAGAAGAAAAGAATGAATAACCTCACCGAGAAGAATCAAAGACTTCAAAAACTGCGCACATCGTTGAAGTAAGTACTATTATTCCTCCTATTATTTTAGCAGCATTAAGCAATCAGAGTAATCAGAGTCACCAGAGCACTTAGAGCACTGTCACTAGCAGTCCAGCCCATACTCAGTCAGGAAACCTAGGCAGATCTATGGCAGATGAGATGAGGCTCCCTATCTTCAGAGGAGATGGATCTTAAGATCTTGACCAACACTGGTTTCTATGTGACGATGTGTGGAGTATCAAACAAATCATTGATGAAGCAGTTAAGAGAACTCAGGTTAGTACTACCCTGAGAGACCGCACACTGAGATGGTACATGAAACTTGTCCAGGGACTTGCACAGCCTAAACCACTCAATGAGATCAAGAATGTGTTGGTTGCCGAATTCAAGAAACCCAATTCAGAGTCACAATGCATTACAGAGTTGAAAGAAATCAAGCAGAGAGTAGCTGAACCTGTTTGGGAGTTTGATTAGAGGTTTAAAACCTTAACGAGTTGGTTGAATTTTCAAATTCCATATGATCAAAACAAGGAATGGTTCATTGCCGCCCTCTTACCACACATCAGAGTCCCTCTGATGCAGTAGAAAATTGCTTCGTAGGATGAGGCATTGGAGATTTCCATGAAACTAGAATCAACCCCTATGGAAGAATCCAACTCAGGTATGAGTCAAATTTTAAGTCAGTTAACTATCTTGTCTCTGCAAGTCGAAGATATGAAGAAAGACAAGGGAAAAGATAAAAGAGA
Source organism: Picea sitchensis (assembly GCA_010110895.2). NCBI lineage: Eukaryota > Viridiplantae > Streptophyta > Pinopsida > Pinales > Pinaceae > Picea > Picea sitchensis. Next base: position 32,325 of record SNQJ01S0031232.1, on the reverse strand, counting down.
ATATATCTGGTGCATTATATGCAAATCGAAAGGTCGTGACAAGGAGCATTATCCCATGTTTCATGAGTATTTGGCCTCTAGGGCTCTGAGCCCTTTGAATCAAGTTACCCTACCCTGGTGCGAGGTATGTAGAAATAGACATTGTCCTGGTGAATGCTATTACATGCAAAAATATGTCCAGACACCCACAAATTTGTCTTGCACATTCTATAAGTCGGTAGGACATGATGATAGGGATTGTAGGGCCTATGACCTCATGCATGAAAGGTCAAGAGATATATACAAAATTCAAGGCGAAGTACAACAAGAAGGAAACACTATGCAGTATAATTCCCTAGGAAGAGGAAACTTCAACCCTTGCGGTGGATTTGAAGGAAGAGGACGAGGAGGAGGTATGGGTCGAGGTAGAGGCCAAATCATTTGTTATAACTGCGCATAGCCAAGACACTTGGAAAGGGACTGTTAGAACCCTTGTACCACGTGCAGTTACTGCAACTCATTCGAACATGTTATTGAGGAATGTCCAGCATTGTTGGCTAAGCTTCAAGAAAGACAGGGTGCAAACCCGCAAGTGCAACTGATATACGTTGAACCTCGCGGAGTGGATCCCATAGTCATTTTTATCACTAGAGGAGGCATTGTTACAGGAGAAGACAGAGTAAATACAAAGAAGACTACATAAGAATTAGGAGTAAAAAAACTTCAAAGAAGACACAAGTGCTTGATGCAAGGAAAGGAAAACAAACATTTGAGGACGCAAGAAAAGAATTCAGGAGAGACCAAGGTTCTTCATCAAAGACACGACCAGAAGTAAGAGAATGTGGAATTCCCCTGGCATTCGATCATTCTGCTCTACTGGGAGAAGGAAAAGAGGTAAGCAAGCTCATGGAATTCTTATATACTTGTATTAATTTGATAAAAGATGAAAGCGTAGTACAAGAGCTGCAAAATTTGATCAGACAATATGAGCTAGGAAAGGTAGATCCCTTACTAAATAGAGCAGTACACCAAGTCTCTAAAAAGAGAAGGACAAATAAGGAACTACACCTGAATGCTCAAATTGGAGAGTATGATATAGACTATGTGGTCCTCAACTTAGGGTCGGAAGTCAATGTCATGACGAAGTAGACCTGGGCACTGATGGGAAAACCTAAGTTGATCTATTCCCCTATCAAGCTTAGGATGGCTAATCAACAAGCTATAAGCCCCTTTGGGAGATTGGAACATGTCCCTGTAGACATCGACGGAGTAAGAACATTTGTAGACTTTGAGGTGATTGAGATAGTTGATGATAGCTTCCCTTACCCTGCACTGTTAGGAATTGATTGGGCTTTCAATATTTCCACTGTGGTCGATTTAAAGAAAAAAAAATGACATTTAAAGGATATGGCCTTAGGGTCATTGCACCTCTGGATCCTGATGAAGGTCGCAAGTATATCGAGCCCATCAGAGAAGAACATCGCACATATGAACTGGAAAACATATACAAATTAACAACCAGACAATAGGATTACATTAATTCTACAACGGATGGGAACTTAAGCTGGCGAAGTGACACCGCATGTTCATCAGATTCAAAAGAAGCACTGGAGAACTGGCACAATAAAATTTATGAATTATCTACAAGGAGATGTGCAAGATTAACTAGAGAAGTTCGCTGGATCGACACAACAGTAATTAACTTTCCCACCTTTGATGGTCTAAATCATTTAGAAGCTTTCTTGTTGGAATTTGAAGAAATCGTACCAATACAACAAAGATTGTTGGCACTGAATGAGGCCTTGAAAGCAACCACAGCAAGATGGTGGGGGACACACAAAAACAACATTCTAGACTAGCCAGAATACCGCACTTTGATGATAGTGCGGTTTTCAGAACAAGTAGAAGGATGCAAAGTTAGGTACGCAGGTCGAAGTTGTCCGAAGGACCATGTGTGAAATTGAGAGGAAGCCTGGAGCAACATTCCTTAAGAGCAATGGGTGCACAAATTCATTAACACGCTGGACACGACCCCTATCAATTGGTATCTTCAAGAAGCACTATGCCTCATCACTGCAAATTGGGAAGGTATGACTCAAAACTTTGTAACTACCTTCTTATTTGAAATCCAATATCCTACAGTGGATCAAGCATTACAAATCGTAAGACAAAAAGTATTTGAGGAGGCATCTAGCCTCCCTTTGGAACAAGAAGAGGACGAATGGACTACACCTCTTCAGAAATTGCAAGGCTATTACAATATCAATGTTGATGAAGACGATGATCCTAGGAAGGTGAACATCGTTGAAACAAAAGGATAGAGAGACATAGAAGGACCAGGAGTTGAGCTACCTTTCATTGGACAACCAATTAAAATCAAGAAAGTCAATATTGGAACAAGGCAAACACCAAAGCTTGCAAACATTGGAGATTATTGGGATGTTGCCACTATTGATAAGATCACAGAGTTACTGCATGAATATTAGGAATTGTTTCCAACCAAGTTCACGGATATGAAGGGTATTAAAGGGCCCATGAGAGAGATGAAGATCCCCTTGAAACCAGATGCAAGGCCAGTCAAAACAGAGACCCTACAGATTAAATCCCAAATATAAGGAGAAAGTCAAAATTGAGCTAGACAGAATGTTCGAAGTAGGAATAATAGAACTTGTTGAAGAGTCAGAATGGATTAGCCCTATGTTGGTGCAGGATAAGAAGACATGAGAGATCGGGATCTACGTAGATCTCAGGAACCTGAATGATGCTTGTTTGCATGACCCATTCCCTACACCATTTACTGACGAAGTGTTAGATAATGTAGAAGGATATGAGGTATATTCTTTTACAGATGGGTTTTCAAGATACCATCAGATCCGGATTGCCAAGGAAGATCACCATAAGACCACATTTGCAATAGAATGGGGATCCTACCAGTATACAATGATGTCGTTTGGATTGAAGAATGCACCAACGATATTTTCCAGGGTGGTAGTTGAAGCATTCAAGGAGTTTTTACATAAATTTCTAGAAGCATACTTTGATGATTGGATTGTTTTTAGCTTATTGCAAAATCATATTGAATGTTTAAGACTAATATTGGATAAGTGCAGGCAGTGTCATATTTCCTTGAACCTGAAGAAGTGCATCTTCTTTTCACCCTTTGGAGTGCTGCTAGGCCATATTGTGTGTAAGTAGGGATTGTTGGTAGATCCATCTAAGATTTCCATTATAGTTGATTTTCCCCCTCTTACTTCAGTCAAACAACTGCGCACTGCGCTAGGACATACTGGCTACTACATGAAGTTCATTAAAGGCTATGCACAGATCACAACACCCATGGAGAATCTTTTAAAGAAAGACTGTCAGTTTCAATGGATGGAAGAATGCTAATAGAGCTTCGACACACTAAAATAGAAAATGGTTACTGCGCCCATTTTGGTTTTCCCAGATTGGAATAAGGAGTTCCATGTACATATCGATGCATCCTCTATTGCATTAGGAGCCATGTTAGCACAACCAGGAGCTGGAGACATTAACCCCACGTTAGCCTTTGCTAGCAGAAAGCTATCAACATCTGAGATTAATTACACCACCACTGAGAGAGAAGGGTTAGCCATGGTGTATGCACTGCAGAAGTTTCACCACTACTTTTTGGGAGGACACTTTAAAATGTTTACTGATCACTCTGCGCTAAAATACCCAATCAACAAGCCAGTGTTGGGGGGAAGGATATGAAGATGGCTTTTGTTATTTCAGGAATATGATTTTGAAATTGTGGTTAAGCCAGGGAGAATGAACAAAGGACTTGACCACTTGTCGAGGTTGGAACAAGGAGGTGAACCTACTAGTTTAGAGGATACACTACCAGACACACAATTGTTGGCCATTAGAAATGTTGATGATCACTTCGTCGAGATAGTCCAGTTCCTGTCAACATGAATGGAACCTAGTGAATATACAATCACCTAGAAGAAACAACTCGTAGTGTGCGTTGAAGACTTTTCACTTATAGTGGGACAACTATATAAGATGGGACCTGATGAGATCTTGAGAAGATGTGTTATGGAAGTAGAAAGACCACTGCTTTTAGCAGAATCTCATGAAGGCATTGCAGGAGGACACTACACAGGAAAAGCAACATCACAAAAGGTTCTTAGAGATGGCCTCTGGTGGCCTACTTTACACAGAGATGCTAAGGAATACTACAGAGCCTGCGGTGTATGCTAAAGAGTTGGGAAACTGTCCAGAAGAGATGAAATGCCACTAGCAGCCCAACTAACCTTACAAGCATTTGATAAATGAGCCATTGAATTTGTGAGACCTATAAACCCACCAGGAAAGCGCACAGGAGCAAGGTACATAATCACTTGCGACATAGTACTTGACCAGATGGGTCGAAGCAAGACTAGTTAAAGATTGTAGTGCAGCTACAACTGCACGCTTCATATTTGATGACATCATAACCAGGTTTGGATGCCCGAAGATCCTTATGAGCGATCAAGGCACACATTTTATTAATAAGACCATTGAAGCCTTGACTGAGGAATTTGCAGTCCATCATCAGAAGAGCACACCCTACCATCCACAAGCGAATGGGATAGTTGAAGCATTCAATAAAATATTGGAGACAACGCTGACGAAGATTTGTAGCGTGAACAAGGATGACTAGGATTTAAGAGTACCAGCAGTACTATGGGCCTATAGAACCACTTGCAAGACACTAACAATGCAGACCCCCTTTAAGTTGGTTTATGGTCTAGAAGTAATTGTCCCCATGGAATATTTGGTCCCTATCTTAAGAATCACATCCTTTACAGATATGGATGACACTGGTGTTGTTCAAGAGAGGCTCGTGTAGTTGGTCGAACTAGAAGAAGACAGATTTATTGCAGGATTCCATCAGCAGGTGCAAAAGGAAAGAGAAAAGGCCTACCTTGACAGGCATATCAAGAAGAAAGCCTTCAAGCAAGGAGATTTGGTATTGGTATATGACAACAAATTCATGAAGCATCCAAGGAAGTTCAGAACACATTGGTTGGGGCCATATGAGGTTGTCTATGTTACGAAAGGAAGCACTGCGAAGTTGAAGACTTTGAACAGAGAATGGAAGGAAGGTTTGGTGAATGGGAGCCAGTTGAAACTGTACTATGACAACCAACTGCATCGAAACCATCAGTAAGTGCAAAAAGAGGAAGGTTCCAGGTACCAGGTGCAATTGAAATTGGGTACTAGACACAGAAAAGATAGTATGCACACAATGGGGGAGGAGAGAGCAGAAAGTACAGGCTTCTCCGCGCAGCGTGAAGTCAAAGCAAAACAAAAGGATAAGATCGAAAGTGCCTCGGGACGAGTCACGGGTGAGTGTTGGGGGCCTGTTGGCCCTTGGTTATGGAAGAGAGTGAAGATTAAGGCAGAAAAGATGGAATGTGAACTGCGTGGAAGACACAGTGATTGATACTGGGTCGAAGTGAGTAGAAGAGCAGAAAAGATGGAGCAAAGTAAGATAAAGCAAGTCGTTGGATGAGGAGATTGAGGATGACAGATAAGCCGGGAAGACAAATCGTGGACAACTCCGCAAGCGGAAAAATCCACTGTTGGATGCTTTGGAGCACTGCGCGAGAAAGAAGGAAAGACAGGCTGGCGAAGCCCTGAAAACACGGGTCAAGTTGACCTAGGGTTTTGGTAGCTAGGGTTTTGGACACTTAGGTTTTGACTTAAGGCTATCGATGAGTCATTGTAATGTATAAATAAAGGTCAAGAGGACCTAGGATGGGTTCGTTGTTGTTGTTATGAGTGATTATTGTTGTGAGAGAAAGAAGCATTGAGCAGTGAGAGAAGTTTGTGTTGTAAGATCTTCAGCTAGGTGCGAAGATCAACCCTACAGCTGGGTGCACAGGGAAGGGAGAAAGGGAGAAGGGAGAAAGAGAGAATATATGCTAGCTAAGAGCGCAGATAGAACTGTATGCTTTCATCTAATATATTATAAAGAACAATTTTGTGGACGTAGCCCTAGAGAGAGGGTGAACCACGTACATCTGGTTGTTGTGTGTGATTAATGTTGTGTTCTTTTTCTCTTTGATATACTGTTATTGCATTATTGTGTTAGATCTGGTAGATGACTATGCGAAGTAGGTCTAAACTGGTAACTGATATCTAGATGTTGTGTTGCTCTTGTATTGGGTCCACTTTGTATTCCCCCTGGTTGTAGACACCTGTGTCTTGCAACCCCCTATAGCTACTTCGGGTGAGACTGCATCTGCTTCGCAAGTGTTGCCAAAAGGGCCAGTAGTTAAGGCTTGTTGGTGCACCATTAGAGATGAACCCCGGGTCTACCCCTGTGCCAACATTAGATTCTCTTGGTGCTTCTAGGAGTATCTAGTAAATTCTCAGTCATTATTAACTCCACATGGGTGAATCACGAGGAGTTGGATTGGCTTCCATAGGTACATATGTGGAGTAATTAATGAACCAATGGGGAATAATTGATGATTACTTTGCATGGTGAATAACTTTTGCATACAAATTCCGCTCAAGGAAAAAAAACCCACCATTGGAAAGTACTCGACCTATTAAATAAACCAGGGACCTCCACGATACCATCCTTGAGGTTCAAGACACATAAAACCAACTTTTAATTTTGTGAAATAAAGGATTTTTAATTATGGTCCATTAGTGTGATTTTCAAGATCTAGCCAAATGTGCCCCTATGGATCTTGAGTTAATTTTTTCCCATTCCAAAGCCTCAACAAAACAATATAGGACCTATATCGATCCATTTGGGTCAATAAATCACCATCTCCTTTGGATTCAAAGACTCCTCAATCAAGAACTTTTATAGGGGAGAGTTATGAAGTTATCCCAAAGGTGATGGCAGAATCAGTAGGGATTGCCTAGAGAATCCAACATCACTTGAACAAAGCTCTAATATGAAAATTTAATGGAGTGCAACCAAATTTTGTGTTCTTCTTACATGGCTAACTACGAAGTGGTACAAATATTTGAAGTTAAACTTTGCTCTAAAGTTTTGTTCATTGCCATTTTTAATAGTGCAAAAGAATGAACATTGATTATGGAAATGAAACCATGGTTCTCGGTAAACATTGGTCTTTCATCAAACCACGATCGCTAAGTTCAATTGGGCTAGAATGTCTATCTCTAAAACCTTGGTTTGGGTGGGACCGCCATTTCTCCTTATCTACTTGTGGAGCACTACCATTCTACAAGAGATTGACAAACCTCTTAGTGAATTTCTTAAAAATGGTTCAAGCCATGTTGAAAACATAAAAGTATCATCACCTTGACCCAAATCCGTATAGAGATCAACCTAACTAAAGGCCAATCAAACCATACCATGATACATTGTGGAGATTGTGGATGGTCCTAGATTTTCAATTATGAGAACATGGAATTTCACTATGGGATTTACCAATGGATAATAAATTTGAAGGATCGATGTCCAACAATCCTAGTCTTCTAAGGAAAAAAGTTAATGTAATAAATCCAAAATATGGCGTTGAACATAGAAGAAAACTCTAGAGGCAACTCAAAAAAAATGCACGTAGAGCGATTGAGACCCAATGCACCAACCTAAGTCCCCAACCCTTCCTTCAAGGGTTGTGATGTGGAGATAAACTCGATGTCCTCCTCTTTTATGTTGAGTTGTACTAATTCAAAACCCTCCATCAACTACAAACCCATCAATTGAATGGAAAGATATAAAAAACATAAAGGAAAAGCAAAGTAATTATACTTCTTCTTCAACTTTATAACTAATCTTTTCTCCAACACAATACACATCTTTAAAAATTGTAAAAGTAGACATATTAAAAATTAATCCTCATTTAGCCAAGTCAATAATCATAAATTCTAACCAAAAAAAGAATTATAAAAAATAAAAATAAAAACTTGATTCTAAGTAGTGCTTACACACACATACACATATATATAAACCTTTTTTAAATATTAAAATTCATATATATATATATATATATATATATATATATATATATAAATTTCAATATTAAAAAAAAATTAACAATAATAAATGAAGTTTAATGTTTATAATAGTTTAGAAACTTACATTTAAAATACTGAATGACTCATGATGAAATTTTGTGACATTAATTATGAAAATTTATATTTATATATAATATTCCAACTATTTTTTAGTTAAAAGAAAATAAATATCATTGAATACCCAACACCATATAAACTTCAAAGGAAAATATACAAATAATTCTCAACAAATATTATATGACATTTTTTTTTCCATGAAAAAATTCCCTCAAATTTATATTAAGTATAAATTCATTTACATAATAAAGCTACAACTGTAGCGAAGAAAGACCAGACAATAAATTGAACCGATCACATACAAGTTAACCTGTCTCCACTGTCTAATTCGCCCAGGTTGAGAGTCGCCCTTACCGTTGGAGGATGGAAAAACTGCGATAAATGAATCAATATTATATGACATAAATGTTATAACACCCAACACTCACAAAATAATTACATGAATCAACATATAACATATAATTAAAGAAATTTAAAATTGCAATTAATAATATTTATCATCACCAAGGTGAAATATTTTCCTTTTTTTAATGACAAATATTGCTGAACAAGTAGACTTATACATCATTATTGTAATAATTCAAAATTTCCCCAATCACAATAAAAATGTGAACATCTAATTACGCCGAAAGGTGTATACCTATTGGAGATGGGCACAATTAATCATCTTTTAATCTTAACTTCTAATCTCATGGCTATGAATTGAAGATGCTGACATATTCTCAATCGTCCTCCAAAATCAATGAGTCAGATTTATTGTTGATAACTTCCTTACATTTATAAACCTAATCATATTAAGAAATCACTGTAACATCATATGATTGCCAGCTGTGCTAGTAACTAAAATAGAATTACATCTAAGCCTTGAATTTGAGTTTGACTAGTTGAATATATAAAAAAGTCTTAAAGAGCAACCATGCATCTAGAAGCCAACAACACGTGTTGGAAGAATATGGTTAACAAGTGTCACAAGGATGTTTTTAATGACATCGCGACATCATGAATGAAACATAAGGTGACGTGTCATTAACATAAATCAAGCTATATATGACATAAATATAAGCCCCGCCAACCTTATATATATATATATATATATATATATATTCTTTTAATCTTATTTGCACATACACTTGTCTCCTAATTAGCCCTTGGAAAAGACAAGCGATAAGTTCAAACCTCCCTAGCCATGGGAAGAGCAAAAATATTTAATAAGCAAGGAATTATAGGTATAATATTTTTTAATTGCAATAAGGTAAATTGTTGTTTTGACAAAGGTGTTATATATATATTTTTTTAAATTATAAAGTTATTTTGAGAAAGGTGTTATATGTGTTTAAAAATAAATAAAAGTTGTTTTGAGAAAATGTGTTATATGTATTTTAAAAGAATTAAAAATAAAATTGGATATTAAAAATAGTGGGAAGTTTGTAATTGAAATTTTCATATTTTTCATACTTAAATTTTTAAACTGAAATAATTTTTTGTGAATTTAAATTACATTTTTTATTATTGAAAATTTTTGTTTTCCACTATCTAACAATGTTAAAAGTTATTAAATTTACTTAAATTTTTTTATAGATTAATAAAAAATTTCCAAAATTCTAAAATTTATGTGATTGGATTAAGAAACAATAAAATATGACTTTAAAAATTTTCAAGACAATATGACACTAACATATTACAATAAAAAAACATAGTAATTGTCAAACCTTTTGAAAGATAAATTCAGACTACATATCCAAAATAAAAAAGTCTCATTAAAAGGCCTCCAACCTATTATGTTTGCTAACAATTCAATGCTCTTCACGAAATTATGCAAGGACATAGGTATTCTCCATCAAAAACCATAGTTCAATGCCCTTCACGAAATTTTGCAAGGACATAGGTATTATCCATCAAAACCAAACCTTCCTTTGAGAGTTTATTTATCACTTGGTTTTTCTCACAAAAAATATGTGAAAATATGATATCCTTGAAAGTTATTGCTATGTCCTTCACTTGTTTTTCTACAACCAATAGTCCAATATTTTGAACTTGTTCAAGCATCCATGTGATAACCATAAGAGAGTCACCAAATATCTGAATTGCAAAAATTTTCTGTCTAAGGAAAATTTAAACAAATAGAAGAGTGTCATAAACTCACCCAGAGTATTGGTTCCTCGCCCCATGTTTGCTTTAAAGTGAAAATAATGGGAATTTGATAGGAAATATGTAAACTCGAGTCACATTGTTCTATTATGTCCTTGACATGCCCCATCAAAGTGCTCCTAAGGAAAGGTCATATCCACCTATACCTTGTCAACCATCCTAGGGATCTTTTGCTTGGAAACCTCTTTGAAGAAAGAAGGAAACTCATTACTTGTGCCAAAACTTGAAAGGTTGAATGGAGTTTACCTTCAAAAAGAGTAAAGTTCCTTGTTGTCCATATACCCCATAATTGTAAACCATACAACTAGCAAGCTACTCAATTCCTACCTAGAAAATCATGACTAAAAAAAACCTAAATAGTGTCTCCATACCACATGGAGGCAAAACTCAAAAACTCTTTGACCTAGTGCCAAACTTATATAAGTAATAATAACTACATTATTTACAAATATATTAAATAATTAAAAAAATATTTATATATCATTTTATTTTATTTTATTTTAAATTATAAAAATAACCAATTCTAAAATTAACTTCTTGTTAAGTACAATTTATCATCATAAGCTTTGACTTATACAAATAAGAATGGTTGAAAAAACTTATCAAATCCCCAATGTAATTTGAAAGAGACAACATCAAGGCAACAATGACATGTCATTGTTTTTTTTGGGTGTGAATATGACATCAATCTTGAAAGTTAAAAAATGTTAAACTCAGCGCGTCATAGCCTAAGACTACGAATAACTGATTCCATGAGTCGTTACAATCCTAACGATATGCCAAAATATGGCGCAAAATTCGCTCCAAAATAGCTTGTCAATAGACAATCTACCTATATTTTAAAACAAATATAACTTAACTTCAACGGAATTCGAAAATATTAACTTGGTAGTTTTACGACAATTGTTCTGTTTCCTGGGATGTTCTTGGCTTTATCAGATGCATCGAACCTTATTTCATACAGAACGAGCCAGATGAACAATGGAAGAAATGGCCAGATAAATATTTCCTTTCAATCTATTGTCTGAACAGATCTTTCTGCTCATATTGCGACATCTATCAATTTCTATGGTGTAAATCTTTGATTGTAGGTGGGAAATTGCTATAAAGCTACAAAGCTTGGACTTTCTCAGAGAACTTGAGAAATGACACTTTGAAGGTGAAAATTTATTTTTTTGGAAATGTGTCCACATAGAAAATTTTGTCAAAAAATATATTCAAAGGCCTACTGAATCTGAAAAATTATATGGAGAATTGCTAACAGAGGAGGATTGGAAATTATTGAAAGTTGGCTACTCATGACTTGGTGATGCAATTTTGAATTGGGTATTTCAGTTGAAACACAGGGCAGTGTTTCTGAGCTGATCAGAGCAGTTGGGTAGCTTAAATTTTACCATTGGATTGCCTAATATTCTGTGGCTGGGCTAATACATCTGTTGGGTAACTAAATTATCAGAGTTAGAGAATTGTGTATGTTTAATAGGGCTAATTAGAGAAGTTAGATATATCCAAGTTCAGAGCTGAGTTGTTAGGTGGTTAAAATTTCTCAGAAGTGATGATGAATACATCAATTGCAAAGAAGGGGGTGGGGATGTTGTTCTCTGCCACCAAGAATAGCTTTTCAGTTATTTCTGGCGGAATCAGTAAAGCTAAGAAGGAGTATGCGAGCAAACATGAGCATTCTGTGATGTTAGAGCTCAATCAAAAGGGTTTGAGCGCTTCTGATCTTCTCTACCAAGGTAAGCCCTTTTGATTTCCAGTTTTTGTTTTTAACGTCCTTTGTGACCTACCTGGTTTATAGGACCTTTTCTCATATAACCAGAATTGCACATCCAATTTAATTAGAGATTTGATCGAGGACGTTAGCTCTTTTTTTCTCCAAAGATCTGGATTCTGTATTTCAACTGCTTACTTATGAAATCTTCTAGTTTCATTTCAATTTTATGGGAAATAAGATATGCGGAGAGAATTATAGCCATTTATGTCTCTGTTTTTATTTCTAATGGGTTCTAGGCTGCAGAGTTTAAGAGGAAGTGTCTGTTGTCTTCTATGGCTTGTGTTGTGTGTATCCAGATGATGGTATCCATCAAATATCTGCCTGGCCCCATTACATCCCTGCCTGCCCCATGTGGTCGGTACATGTGAGATCAATTTTCTGCGATTTCAATGCATTCTGGTCATCAGGATTGGATTTGATTCTTAATATATACTCCCTCTTCTATGTATTTCAAATATGAACGTTAGATTGGCTTTATGACTGCCGAGCATGACTATCTTGAAATTAATGCCAGATCTTGACATGATTATTTTGAAATTGATGCCCTTTCATTTGAACTAGTATTAACTTGGAGCGAAATCCTCACGAGATATGCCACTTTGTTTTCAATAAGCTTGCAACTAAGGAGGCATCACGGAGACAACATTCACAAGGGTACCCATAAATCAAACAGGCATCTAAGTAGTGTTAGTGCAGAGTGCGGAAAGATGGTATCACATCAACCTGGGACTCGAGCCATCATGTTTGTCTTGCTCACATGAATTCGCAGGCATGTCCTAAAGGATGTAACTGTTTTCCAAACCATGCTCTTCACAGTATTTTTGTCCATGATAAAGGGCCAACAGTGGCCAAGTTAGAAGTAGCCGGAAGGTACAGTTTTCCAAACCATGCTCTTCACAGTATTTTTGTCCATGATAAAGGGCCAACAATGGCCAAGTTAGAAGTAGCCGGAAGGTACAGTCTGGATATAACAACCATTATTTGACAAGATAATAGACTTATTATCTTCATCAGTGTAGCACATATGCAGCCTAAAACATCTTAGGGGATGACAAATCTGTTATTGTGTAACAGATTTCACTGGCCTCTATGCCTCAATTCTGACTCAAACATTTTTGGTATTAAAGAAAACATTATTTTTACTGATCAGAGTACTCTTGGAAATGTTAGAATTAATGATTAATTTGGGGTTGGTTGAAGATTTGTAGGAAGCTGTTGAGATATCTTCTCAACCACTCCCTCCTAATATGGAATCAGTTGAATCTGTATCCAACTATATATGTACGTATGTGTGTATGCAATATATTGATTTATTGTGTGTTATTCCTGTGCATCTATGCTCTCATGGATTTTAACTGGAAAGACCCTTAATCGATGAGCAAAAGATCATGGTTCATTGTTTTTAATCGCCGTGACTTGTATTTCGGTTTTACATGCAGCTTTCCAGAGATTCTACTTTTTGTACTTAGCTGGATATAAGCACGAGTTAATTGCTGCAGCTCAAATGGCTGGTCAACGCCTTGTAAGTTAACTGAACTTCTTTGTTCTTATATTTTGGCCATCATGGAAATTCAAAATGAAAATAAATTATTTCTCCTGAAAATTTCCTGGGAATCTTTTGTTTGGAACTTCACAGACAGATAGTGAGAAGAGTAGTGTGCCTTTGGATGTGGCATCATTGCTGGGGAACGCAGTGTGCAATGAATGCAAAAAGTATGGAGATTTTGAGAAAGGAAAGTTCTCTCAGAACATGCAAGATATTCTTACCAAATCAAGGGCTGTGAGAGATCACTATGACAGGGATTCCATTGTTCATGATATTTACTATGCAGTACTGTTTACAGTAGAGGTTAGTAAGATCTCCCTTCGTTCTTAGTTTGTTATAGCTTGAAAAGTGATGCAGGTGCAGGGAGGAGTCTAGTTAAGTACATTTTAGGCCAGCAATTATACAGTATTCAGATTCAATGACTTGGGCTGTCTATTTATAAATTTAAACTGTTCTGGAAGGCTGAGACTTCCAAAGTGAGTTTCAAACCTTGGTAATTGCGTGCATAAAATTGGCAATAGAAGCTGATATTGGCAGGCTTGGTGCCCAAATTAGTCGGTTTGAATTTTGGACTTTGGTCAAAACAATTTTAACAAACTCATAACAATTATCTCTTTTCGAAGTAGCAGAGGGTATGTTCTATGCACTGCACTTATCGGGCAGGTATTTTTTATTATCTTTTCAGCTGGCTTATGGGATTTTTTCATGTGCTTTTCAGAACTATGGAACACACTGGCAATCCTTAGAGAAGGCGTTCAGTGATAGCACATCTCAAATAATTGAAACTGCAGTCCATGGAACTGACCGCAAAGTTGATCCAAGGTAGCCTTTTCCTTTTGTTACATAACCTTGACATTTGTGGCCCGTGGGTATTCATGGTGTAATCTAAAGCTCTCCATAGACATAGGATAAATATGAGGTTGTCCATTTTATTCTGTGTTTGATCTTCCTAATTTATAGGAATATCCCTATTTGTCACTTTGCATGCCTCATTCCTTAGTGAAGATTGTCTTGTAAAAGATTTTTCTGCCTATTTTCTTGTTGCTGTGATTAGTTATATTATTTTGTCTACGTGTTTTTTCCCACTAGGAAAGTCTGGATTCCTTAAAGTGGATAAGCTTCTGATTTTTTCCTATAAAAACACAATGGCAGAAAGGTTCATGGGTTCAGGGACCCATTTCTTGGAAGTTCAATATGATAGTCCATGGATGTAGTGCTATATTTTAAAAAATTAACAGATAAGAAAAATAATGAAAATGTAGTTGATATTAAAGAATTTTGATTGATCAATTGATAACCATTATCAGCTTCACATAGACAGCATCGTAGGTTTTCCCCACGTTTGTAAGGATTTGGGTGTGAACTTCCAAGTTCCAGTTATTCAATGTGTGGCCCTACTGAAAACACATAGGCTAATTAGTTTAACAGGTTAAGCCTCTCCTCATCAAAGAAAGATGCTTTTGATTTAGCTATGAATTGATCTGTGTCAGACCTTGCAAACTCACCGAAGGCCCTTATATTTGCAGAAAATATGACAACAATGAGCATTTACATAAGAAAGAAAGAATGCGAAAAGGAGATTGCTGCAACTCCACACATTGTACAATCTACTATCCATTAGGTATTTATAAAAGTAATAGAGTAACACACTGTACAATTTATAATCCATTAGGTATATACAAAATAACATAGAGTCCAAAATTACACTATAATCCATTACGTATATAAAAATACCAGAATCCAAAACTGTAATGATGGATCAATTACTGAGTGATTAATTGCAATTTGTTTCCTTTGATTAGGAGTTACAAATAGAAATATGCAATATGATACATTGCCACCTAAGTTACCTGACACGATGACATGGGACATGGAGGACACGTAAGTACGAGTGTCCGACACGTAACACGACAACCATGGAAACAGGACACGGAAGACACGTTATATATATATGAAAAAAATTTGAAAATTACACATACAAAAATGAAATATAGATATAAAGATTCATATTTTGTTAGAAACTAGAAGATTTACATGATACAAAACATGTAATATAATACATTGTAACATCAATGATGATCACATGACAAACACTAAACACACAAGAAATTAGAACCATAAGCAGCAACATTCTCAATCTCATTAAGTCATCAAAATCAAAATGTATTACAATGCAGATAGATACTGAGTTAGAGTCACTGATATTATAGGTGGGAATGCCAATGGCAAATACAAAATAGCCATAGGGTAGATACTAGAACTGTAGATGGAAGAATCTCATAGCTCATGAGTCCTGACTGTCAATAGTCCTCCATGTCATAATCATCAAGATCGGCATCACTACCACTGCTCTCTCCTCCATCCTCCTCCTCCTCCTCCTCCTCTATATCCAATGTAATCTTTTCATCTGTTGATGTGGAGGATGACCCCTCAAGAGGATCACCATCATCGAAGGTGACCAGCTCTAGCACTGGTTCATTAAGATCCAAGTTGACTAATTCCAACTCAACACTGTTGTCCAAACCAATATCGTCATGTAACACATCCCACATCTTTGTCTTTCCCTTCAACCACTCTTCTCTCTGCCTGTAAATAGGATGGAGGTTGGTGTGCATATACACCACTAAGTCACCATAAACGATGACAAAGAGAAGACTTCAACATAAGAGCTTATACTTGAGTGAAGGGTACATTTTTACTGGAGTCATGACATAAGAGTTCAACAATCAATGCTACGAACATCGAGGTACATAAAGGGTTTGGTGCTCTTGATTAAACGCCAGTTCCATACCCTCATACATGATAGAATCCAGTGGGAACATTGCAAACCTGCAAATCTTGAAATCCTGAAAACCGTTAAGTCTGTTGAATTTTGAATGGGACCTAAAATTCTACGTTCTCCATATGAAGTCCAATGAGGTTGGAACCACTCTCAAACACCCTAAAACAATTAATGGTGGGTCAAATAGAGGGGGTGGGGACCTCTTTAAATAGCAATAGTAAGGAAAAATAACCCTCGGTTGCACACCGAAACACCTCACAGCTGCAACTTGCATGAGAAAACATTAGCCCAAGTCCTTCTCTATGTAGGACACGTGTCCTATTTTCAGGACACACTGAGGGCAAGTGTTGGACATGTGTTTCGTACGTGTCCTGTGAACAAGACACAATCCGTACACATGTCCTCACGTGTTGTTTCCGACACGTAGGATACGTGACACGTGGGTGGGGGGGTGTACGTGTCCAGTTACTTAGATTGCCACTTGTGACCTACTAATTGTCACCATTTCCTTCATACTTAGAGGAAATTGTGCCCTATTTCTGTTATAGGTGTGGAAAATTCATCTTTCCTTGGGTGGTAAGGTGTCATTTTGGCCAACCAAGTGATTGTTTTCTTTTGTTGAGTGCTACTGAAACTTCTGATACAAACATCAAGTACAGTGTCTTCAACCAAAGGGTGCTGCAACTGGGAATGGTTGCCTCCAGATGTGTAATAGAAACCACATCTTCCCGAGTGTGAAGGCTCATGAAGCTTGAGTGGGCTGACATTGAAAACATCATGTATACTGAGCCATGGTGGGAAATCTAACTGAAAGGCATTAGGACCCACTTGTCAAGTGATTGTATATAGCCCATACTGAATCAGTTTGAGTTTATGATGTTTCTTTTTCTTGAATGTCTAGTTATCTAAGTAAAGTCAAACACAAAGAAAGAAGCTATATTTTTCTCCTTCTGTTGATGGGATGTAGCTGATGAAGAAAGGCCGACTAGAATCTCATAAGCTTAAAGAACATATTTATAGCTTGTGGAGCATCTATAGACTTTATACAACAAATAAAAATTGCCATATTTGAAAATCTGAAAACAGCAACAAAATTGAAGTCACGTTTCTTTCAAGTAGTTGGAAAACCCCTGATGAAATCCATGGAAATGGATTCCCATGTTATGGATGGTAATGGCAGGGGCTGGTACAGATCAAGCCTCCAATTAGAAGGCTTGGATTGGCTGCAAAGAGAAGACTGGAAAATGTATTCCTCTGCTTGCTTTTGCATGCCAATAAAAGTATCATTGTACGTGTTACAACATTATGTCGAAATGGATTCCATTTAAAGTAGACGGGATTCTCTAAGAAGTAGGTGAGCAGGCCTTGTTGGAAGACAAAGCTGGTTGAGCTTATATAACAATCCATATCGAACAGTATAGTGCATGAAAGGTGTCTGGTTCATAGTTGTGGGTTGTTGTAGTGCTTTTAAAATAGGACCAAAGTGAGAATATGTTGGGACTGAACATCGCATATAATATGTGGTGTACCTTGGCAGGAGGTCTGTTGAGAAAATGAACAATTTTGTTTGTTGACCCCTTCTTATATTTATCACTAAATGAAAATGTTGAATTTAAGAGGCCCACTTTAAATGGTAGTGTTATTGAATCTTAGATTATGAATTTAGACACTGAAGTGGCTGGTGATCAATGTGGATGATTGTTTTCTTGCTAAGGATGCAATGACATGAATGTTTACATGCTTGAAGCACCGCATAAAACTGCTTGTATGTGATGTAATTCAACTTTTCTTGAGGCAAGGTTTCCAAATGGTATATGATTGGGTGTCCTCCTTGATTAAGTATTTTGCAAATAACAAACTGCAAGGAATCAATCTCTATTTTCTTACAGGTTAGGAAGAGAAAGCGCAAGTGCTGTGTAGAGAGCGTGCTTGAGCTTCTAAGGGGCTTTGTCTACATTTGGGCTCAGTCAATTCNAATGTGGATGATTGTTTTCTTGCTAAGGATGCAATGACATGAATGTTTACATGCTTGAAGCACCGCATAAAACTGCTTGCATGTGATGTAATTCAACTTTTCTTGAGGCAAGGTTTCCAAATGGTATATGATTGGGTGTCCTCTTTGATTAAGTATTTTGCAAATAACAAACTGCAAGGAATCAATCTCTATTTTCTTACAGGTTAGGAAGAGAAAGCGCAAGTGCTGTGTAGAGAGCGTGCTTGAGCTTCTAAGGGGCTTTGTCTACATTTGGGCTCAGTCAATTCAGTTGGCAAGCTATAGTGGGGGATGCATTTCCTATAGAAATTCATGGCACCCAGAAAATTCTTAAGCTCTGAAATGGTGTTTGCAATAGGCGATTCCTTCAACACTTAGAACTTATCTAGATTTGCATGCATGCCAAATTTCATTAATGAGAAAGCCCGAGTATTTGATATAAATCTGTTGGAAGAACGACTTCTTCATTTTGGTCTGAAGTTTGTGTTGTCTAAGCAAGTTCAAAAAAGTACAAACATTTTATAGAAGATTTTCCTAGGTTCTCTTGTAGATAAAAATATCATCCAAGCAATGTTAGAAAACTCAGCGAGACTGGAGCATAAGAAATCCACTTGGAATTGGAAAAACCTTAAAACTTGCTGACCTTTCGATGAGTACTTATAGATAAGAGTTTGAGCTTTGAATACTCGTGATTCAAACTCACCATAGATGACTTAGATTCGCTACCAATGAATTTGACTTGCTAGTGCATCAACTTGAACTGTTTTAGGTGTAGATCCAGGTTTGACTTTGGAGTTCAAGTCAAACTTGACGAGTTTTGTAACACTACATCCAAGTATCGATTCGGAAGGGGTTAGAGAGGTGCACGATGTGGTCATTGTAATGGAGGTGTGGAAAAGCGCAGTAGCATTAGCACTAAATGCACTTTACAATAATCAACCTCTCAATGCGGATTAGAGTGACAAACAATTCTATGACACAAACACTTGTTGCAGTCTGCAGACACATAACCAAAAAAAAGCAGGTATGTTGGCATGGTTGGAAGAGATCAAGAAATTGGTGTGCACAGAATTCTAACCATTGCAATGGGTCATTTTCAACCTCTGTTTCTTCTTCTTCCCTAATTGTTGTAAATTTGTAAAATAGAGAATATGAACAAACATGAATGTTCCACCTTCTCTTAACGAGATTTTTTATACCTCTTCATGGTATTGTAAAGGGGTTAAGTAGTTGTTAAATTTGGCAATTGTTGTAGCTTCATCTTGTTCATGTTCTTTTTGTGTATTCTATATTGTCAACGAAAATTTAGAGTTAATTTGTTGCTCAATTCTTTTGTGCCAAATGTTTATGTTGTAAATGTTTGATTTCTAAGTTTGGTAACGAAACTAGTTGCCCCATAATCTAAGACTATGTATGTTAAGTTGAGCTCATTATAATTTTTGTTGTGGTTGTGCTAATTCCACTAGTGCACTGCACTCCCTTACAGATCAAATTGTTATTATAGCATTGTTTTGTGAGTAATTACAAGAGTTTCTTACACAGTTATGGAAAAGAATCAACCTCAAATAAAGAAGGGCATGAAAGGCAATTTGTGATGCAACCCTAAAAGGCCCCATCATGGACCATTAATGCATTATGTTTTACACCTTTTGTGTAATCTGGAGATCCTATTTTGATGGAGAAATAAGGCTATTTCCACCTTGGCACACATTGGACCAAATGCACATCATTCGAAAACTGATTTAAGGATTGTTGATGGTCTTTAAGGTATTGGTACCTTCAACTTCATTGAAGTCCTACCTCCACTCTTAGTCTCTTTACTCTCACTCTTAGTTCTCCACATCTACCTTTAGTTTGTCCCAAACGTGAAGTTGGAGTGAGTTGGTATTCATAATGCCTTTGTACATAATGTTTACTTATAGTAGTTAGTTATGCTTAACTAAGGGATATGAATATGAAGTTAAAAAAGTATGTTGAACCATCATGACTCTTTGTATTTTTTATTATATAACCTTCTACCCTTGAGCTGCGAAAGTCAGAGGAGGGAAGGTTTCAATATAAGTTTTTTGCAATGTATTTCCAGTGTGTGGTTTGTTGGCTTGGCATTTAAGTGCATTTGTTTGGATTGTCAATTAGGAGGGTCCCCATTCTAACATGGAACAAGCGAACTCCTTTCTCTCGTCATGTTGTTTGGGTTTGTTTCCTTTTATTGCAACATTTTTACTTAAGTCATTTCTGCAGTATTCAGTTCTATTTTCTTTTTTTCAACAATTGGTAGATGACGTGTGTAGAAAAACAAGAGAACAGTAGTAACAAGCCTTTTTTCAAAGTAGATAGATTGCTTTTCTTTTATTACAATGAAATAATAGAAAATACTGAAAACATAATACTCAACTCTTTTAGAAGTTTGTGAACTGAAAGCCATGTTGGCAGTGTATGTTCTCAGTTCAATCTGTCGCCAAGGTTCTTGGTGGTGATTTACTAAAACATTTTGAACTTCGGGACTTGCCCAACATTTTTGGCATCCTTGTTGAGGATGTGTGCCTCACAATTTTTCAAAAGAACTTTAGGATCATAACATAGAAATCCATGAAGATTTGACAAGGTGTAATCTATTCTTGAAAAGAAGATACCTTTAATTTACTCAATGCTTTTGAAAGTTTATATCTTTCAGACAACACAGTGAGTGCAAGAGAAAATGCTAGGAACAACACTAATGAGTGTTAAAGTTTGATAGCTCGGGGGTACTTATACACTAATGTGCCTAGGCAGAAGTCCGAGCAAGTGTCTCTCTTAAGTTACCTCATAAAGTGAGTTTATAAAGTTAAGTTGAGGCTTTTATTATTTTAGGGAAAAAGTGACTTTATAATATTTGAGTGACTTAAGTGACTTAAGTGACTTAATTTATCTCAATGAGGGAAAATAAAGTCACATTCATTTTAGAAGACCAAGAATTATGGAAGGTGTTGTTCCAGAGTCTGTACTTAAGGCTAGGAAGTATAGAGTCTAGGCATCCAGAAAAGGGTAAAAGATAAGGGAAGGAGCAAACAACTGGAAGAGAAACTATAGTTGATTTCTAAGTTGTCTGTGTCTAACTTCCACTTGTTCTTGCGTGGTTATGTCTCGTTCAATGGCTGCCCACGAACGTTCTAGTTCGACCCGGGTGGTTGCAGTTCTTAGGATATTGTCAAAGAGGTTTAAGGCGATGTTGGTTTGGTTTGAGAGGCCGGGTTCTATGTGAGGTTGCCTTGCAACAGGGACAATCATTTAAGGAACAGAGATTTAAGAGGCTACTGTTTTTTTTTTTTTTTTGAGTTGTTGATTCGATTTATACGAGAGAAAAAGAAATCCCGTGAGACAAATTAATAGTTTAACAAATTGAAGGTTGTCTTCCGTAACTGAGTTAAAAATTTGGAACCATGTATGAAATGAAAGAAAAACATAAAGTTGTCAGACAATGTGAGGCATCATTTTGAGAGGAATCTCACACTGTAACAGAAGAAGAAAAAGAAGAGAAACACTTTAATGAAGCGTAAAATATAGCGATCTAAGTAATCCATAGGTCTTGTACCTGCTAATAGCCGATACAAAGGAAAAACTGCAAATAATTAGATAACTAAAACATGATTGCCACAGTAGAGGTGGTACCAAATTGCAGTCAAAACATTCATCAAAGATGCATATAAAAATGTCATGAAGCATGAAATAACAGAAGAAAGCACATAACTCAATCTTGATGGAATATGGAGTTTTCAATTCGCTTTGTATTAATCAGTGTTGAAAAAATCGCTGATTTTTCGCGACTTTTACCCTGAGCCGACTTTTACTCTCGAAAAAATCGCGACTTTTTGTATTTTCAAAAAGTCCCGACTTTTACTAAAAATCGCGGACTTTTACCCAAAAGTCCCAACTTTTACCAAAAAGTCTCCGGACGCAGAGAACCCGCAGGCATAAGGGCTTATTTTTTTTTTTT
>SNQJ01S0031231.1:92069-114485 GCA_010110895.2 Picea sitchensis | reverse complement strand
ATGGACTGCTAAATTAATAATATAATGCTTGACTACAACATTTATCATTAGTGGATGCAAATATAAGAAACTAACATATTCTTAGATTAGGCTCTTTAGTAGATCATCCTCATCATTTACAAAATCAAACATTTTTGGTCATGCTTCATTGCCTCCAACATGGTTATCTTGGCCCTGGATCGACATTTCCATTAGCATCAATCTTAGCAATTTCAACATGCCAAAGACTTTGATCTATCCAAGTTTGAAAGGGGGATTTCCATTAGCATCAATATTAGGAATTTCAACATTCCAAAGAATTTGATCTATCCAATTTTGAAAGGGAGATAAATCTATGTTGGGCTATCGATAAGAGGAGACCTCTATCCAATTGTGAAGGACCATTCCCTATTTGATTTCTTCCTTGTTGTTGGTGTTTTCTCCACCTTGATGTTTCACTTGGTCTCCACCATGTATAATGCACATATATGACCAAGAAAGGTGCACCAATAGGATTTGATTGAATTTTATCATGAAGATGAAGCCCATAGAGTAGACAACAAGTCCATTAAAGGCATGTTTTGTAATAGATCACATGTTTAAACTCTCTTTAAACAATTAATTAGGAACATGGACCTTCAAATTTATGTAAGACCATATATCAAACTCTATATGCTAAATCAAAATATATATGTTTATAACCAATTAGAAACATGGTTCTTGAAAGCCATATCTTAAAGTATGTTGATATGCGCATATTTATTGGAGTTAAAAAATATTAAAAAACATGTGTAGAAAGAACAATACTTATGAAATTCACTACATGATCAAAATCAATGTCATTACATGTTCGTATTTTACTATACATTCAATTTCTTCTAAAAACAAGTGGAGTTGCAGAGAAACAAGTCCCTGCCAAGAAGGAAGAAAGCACATGATTCGATGTTCATGAAAACCAGGTTCTTTTCAAATTTTGCACTAGGTTCCTTTCAAAATCCTCTCTAATAAAATAAGTTTATAATTCGATATATGCATTGGGTTTTTTGTAGCCAATTGTTATATGCAATTCCCTTTCCACGTGGAGGAGAAAAGTTGTGACAACTCATTCATCCCATGTGGAAGAACCTTAGTGCTAACCAAATCTAGCCTCCCTAGCCAAATATTTGCATGAGCCCATGTTCTGAGAGTTTTGGCAAACTTCTTCTATCATTTTTCTATATAGCTAGAGGCTATTGTTGTCTCATTTCTTGTTCCTTATGGGAAGTTAGGTTATAATGTACAAATCCAAGTTGGAAGAATGTATCTAGCGATATAAGTTTCTTCAATGTTTAGAAATCATATAAGTTAGTGATACCGACAAAGTGAATAGATGGCTCAGACATTTGAGAAATGGAGTGGGTTAAATAACCAAAGAAGCACTTTAATTCCCATCTAATTCTTTATCCCAATTCACGCGGATACAAAAGTTGTTTATTACAGACTGAGGGTAACTTCTTGTTTTCAGATACTTTTATTCATCTCAAGCAAGCATTAATGTGCCACCATGAGTCCGCTTCTTCTCCTCGACATAAGCAATTAGCTTTGGCTCATGAGAAATGAACTTTCCTGATAGGAATTTATTCTTAATTTACCCATTAGTTTCTTGTTATACAAGTGAATTTCCGCCAATTGTATCACTGCTATCTACAGTTACTTGAAACGTCTTTGGATCCTACTTAGGGTCGGATATCATAGGAAATAAAAGAGGCTCCGTGACAAATATTTTGTATCCTTGAGGGATCATCAAAGACCATCATGTAGAGGTAAAGATATTGCAACCAGTATCTAAAAATCTCTCCGGGGCATAACCTCTCAATGAATCTAGGAGCAGAGATAAAGATATTGCAACCAGTATCTAAAATGATTTTTTCATGCTATGAGAACTAGAAGAACGTTGAATCTGCATTTCATATATATTGTGTGTAGCTATAGAGGGGTATAAGGTCATGACGGCATAAAAGCTACAACTACCAGTAGCCGAGGTTTAATAGCCATTGCACTACTTTCAGGGAAAAGAAACAAAAATACCTTGATCTAGAAAAGCGTTCCAAAATATATGGAGCGTCTCTCGAACTTGCGGAGCTTGAGGAAGAAATATATTCAGAGTTATCTAAGAGACATAAAAGTAGTTGGAAGATTCATATTTCTTAGAAATGGTAATATTAATGTCACAGGCGTCTACCACTAAAATCTCTCTTACCATAACAGGAAAACATATTAAGATGTAAACTGAAATCTGCATCGATTTTTTATCATTTGGTTGGTTTGTTAGGTTAGGGTTTTGGTTATGCTACAATCAAGACTGAAATGGAACTGGTGTTACTCTGCCTGCCCATACAGACAACGACAAAACTAGTAGGTATGTGCCATCACACAGAGAACCAAGCAAATACCTCGAATGAGGTAAGTATTGTGTAAATTTTTTTCCACAGGCCATAAAATTATTGTAAGCATTGGTGTTACTCTGCATGCCCATACAGACAGTGGAAAAAATAGTAGGTATGTACCATCACACAGAGAACCAAGCAAGTACCTCCAAGGAGCTAAGTATTGTGTAAATTTTTTTCCACAGGCCAAAACATTACTGTAAAATTGAAAGGAATTTTTATACGAAATACATAATATGAATGTATGCATAGGTAAAGACCAGATCTCAGCAGAGAGCCAGATAGCCATGCATAGCTATTGAGAACCCATTTCCATATCATGAGGTGCCTGTAAGTTTTGAACACATGGGAACAACAAATGGAAAACATGTTGACAACCAGGTAGTGTGTGACAAAGTGGCTCGAGGGCATTCCAAATTTTAAGATGGCAAAACCGTTTAACATTTAATGCCAAGACCTAATGCTAGAATTAGGCCTAGCATTACTTGACTTCAAGAATATTACTAACCAAATATGTACTTGAATTTTCTTTTAAGGTAAGATATGGTCAGGGTATGCCTCGGGAAGAGGCCAAATAAGGATTGAAACTTGAAACTTTGGCCTAAAAACCAAATGAGACTCGGAAAGTTGCATTAAACTTTTAAAACTTTGGTTAAAGTGCTTGGTTTTCGTGCCATACTAATGTAACAATGAAAAATCGATTACTATGAATCCCTACAACCTGAAGGGAAAGGACTAATAAGTGCTTGGAATACATGTATCCCCAATAAAACACAAAAATGAGCATCAATAAGATTCAAGAAAATGCCTTCTTATATGTATTAGCAATTTCTTATATGTATTAGCAATTATAGAGTATTGACACTATTATGGTTGAAAATACAAAACACTTGTGCACAAAAATGGCCATGGATGAGATTCAAGAAAATGCTTAATGCCTTATATGTATTAGGAAGATTTGTTGCATGCATACTCCATTTTGTTGTGTGTAAACCTGATTGCGTGATTGCCAACCAAATCTTATGGTTGAATGAAGATATTTTTTTGGGTAAATTTAATGTGTCGAGGGGATAAAAATTGCGTGGTTAAATAAAGAGATTTTTTGAAGGGTAATTTTGTTGTTTGAAAGGGGTTTCAAGTTGGAAACAAAGGGTTGGATAGGTTTGTAATAATTGATTGTTGGTTGCATCTAGCTAATCTTTCAAAGGCACGTAGTTTTATTGAATAGTAGATTAATGAAGAGAATGGTTGATATTTTCTGAGAATTCATTAATATGTGGCCACTTTAGAGGGGACATGAACATAAAATAAATAAAGTAAGCATTTGTTGGTTGGTTAGGAACTTGGTTGGTTAGGTAAAAAAATGTTAATTTTTTTTTTTTTTTTAATTTTAATTTTTTAATATCATTTAGAAAAAATTTCATATATCAATGAGCAATATGTTTATATAAAATTCACTTAATACTAACATTTAATAATAAATGTTTGTTTTATTTTTAGGCCACCAGAGCTAAGTATCTAAAAGATGATGATCCAAACTAAGTTGAGATTAGAATAGAGCTAGGATATGAGGAGGAGAAGGATGATGGTGATGATGAGGATGTTGATGGTGGTGGTGGTGATTGTTGGCTCAATTTTAGACCAGGGTCCACATCAGTGTCCAAGAAAGGGGGTTCATTTTAGTCTAGGTGTTAGCATTTTCAATCCCCACAAAAGAAAGGTCTTTCCCAAGTTGTTGTGTTGAGATTGAGGTTTGTATAGGTCTTACATAGTATGACTATTGTGACTAGCACGCAACCCCATTAATCATACTTCCAATTTAATTATCATGCAAGTATTAAACCATCAGTCTACAACTATTATATATTTAGTCAATGATTAATTATTGCAAATCAAAGGACATCATCCTAACCTAATAGTGCAATGGATATGTAATCAAATTACTATTATCTAGCACCAAGGAGGATGAACACTAATAAAATACATCATTACTATACAATGTAAAGACAAGGGAAATTTTGAAGGGGGCCCTCATTTTATTCAATTCCAAGATAAATAAATACTTCATTCATAAGGAGTCCCATATTATGAGATCATAATTATAACATGTCT
Source organism: Picea sitchensis (assembly GCA_010110895.2). Lineage (NCBI taxonomy): Eukaryota > Viridiplantae > Streptophyta > Pinopsida > Pinales > Pinaceae > Picea > Picea sitchensis. The sequence continues at coordinate 109,968 of SNQJ01S0031231.1, read as the reverse complement.
CATAGATTTGATAGCCACCTATATACATGAATAACACAAAATACCACGAAAAAATCAACAACAACCAACCAACCCTTTTATAGGTCTAATCCTTTACATTTATATTGATACACCTGAAGGTGGGAAGGTACATTCAAAACCTTGAGGGTCATTATCCTACTTCCAGTTTCTTAATTATCAACCAATTGATATATAATTTTTCTTTTTCCAAGTTCCTTCATCCTTTCACCACTCATCTCCTTAATCATCTATTATCCTTCTTGTTATTCTAATTTTTGTCTCCCTTTATGGTCGATGCTTCATGATGTTTCTAATGGTATTTAAATTGCATGGCACAACTCGTAGCTTTTCTGTCTACATAGTCCACACCATCATGTCATTTCCTACAACCACAATGTATCCTATATAAAAATAAAAATGAGGGGCCCAACAAGACCCAACAAGACCCAACAAGACCCAACAACACTTTTTGACTTTTCCTCAAGTCAACTTTCAATACCCTTACGTGACTTTGCAACCTCCCCAAAAGAGGGGTACAACTCTAAGATCACCATAAAAATTTTGTTACTAAAATCAAGGAATTCCTTAAATTCCTTTCTCCACTTTCCCACCAAAATTTTTAGACCTACCAAATAAACATTTTCTCAGTCCAATTCTAGCACTTTTGGTCGATTTTCCTAAATAAAAGACCAATTGACTTGGTTGTATTTTGTAGTTGTTGAAATTCTTTGTATCATCTAAACATGATCTTTCAAATATATTGAAGTTGAGTTTATGATCATATCTTGGTACATTTACCATCATATTTCTATCTAAATGGAATGAATCATGCCATGACGTAATCCCTCAAACTATCAAATCAAATTTATTACTTACCTATTAATCCAACTCTTGTCATTTCTACATTTATGACTCTATTAATTCGGTAATTGCACTCGACCAATACTAAATGACTTGACTCTTCTATTTTCTTTTGACAAAACAATGCAACAATGTAGCAACTCAACTCAAGGACACTATATTATCATGATTTTTTTATTGAATTAATAGACTAGAAAGACAATTTCCTCCTGTTATCACATGAACTTGTCAGAGTTCTGTGGGTTTGTGGTTTCTACCTAAGTATGTAATTTTTCCCTATCTCTATCCTTTTCGCAGACCAAGTCTTAATTTTCCCCTTCAGTCGGCAGAGTCGTTTTTGTTTGACCCTTTGTGTTTGAGCACTCATCTCCTTGGCCTCTATCATTGAAACTTTTGTCTTCCCAAACCCACATTTAGTTGTCCAAATCCTTGATCGTGCAGGCCGCATCCATGAACACAAAGCAGATCTTTCTCAAACAGTCTGTTTCGGGATTGAAGCATAACCAGAAAAAATTTTAATCTTTCAGCATTGAATTTACCGAAGCTGCCGAAGTGGTTGAAGGCCGAAAGTCCCGAAGGCCCGAAATGGATCTGAGTCATTGATCAACAAGAGTCGCGTGTCGTCAGATCCCTAGCTCTGGAGAATTTTCTTGGAGCAAATAAATTTTGACTATTGAAAGGCCCGAAGGTTGATCTGCGAAGCAAATCTCGGTCATTGTTTTGAAAGGGAAGATCTGATCCATTGATTTAGAGGGGGAATATTTTAGCCTTTGATCATGAAAGCCTCATCTAATATCATGATACCGACGGCCACAGTCCATTGCGGGAACGCAACATGCTCGGGTGATAATTTTCTTGAGCGGTCTAGCAACTGAAACCATGGTAAGTCAAGAGAGATACGTGGTGAAGGGAGATGGATTGCGGGCCCAAAAGCGGTCTAAATCCAAACCACCTTTGAGAGGCCCCGCAATCACATCCTAATATAACATCCTATCCAAGAGCAATGCATGGTCATCACTCACTCGTTGGGGCATGCAAGTTTTCGCCAAGCACCTCGCTCCACATCACTCCTGCGCATACACTATGATACTGCCACCTGCAAATCTCACATTGGTCATAGACAAAGACCATTCTCACAGAAGTCATTGGCACCATCTGAGAACAGTTATGGGTGTCAGGCTAAGTCCTAATCCCAATGAAGACAGTTATTGAAGATTGTGGGCAGAAGTTGAGACCTCGCCTCATCCCATAAATGGAAAATGTTGCAGAGATCAGCCATGAAGGCAAACTTACAATACGAAGCTTCCTTATGGGAAATTTTTCCTCTAAAGAACATAACTATGCCTGGCTCGCGTCTGACATAATTAGATCTACACAACCTAACAGAGAGGGCACCGACTAAAGGCTTTGAAGGCAATAATATGATCACATTCCTGGTGGTTGCATCATTTTAGTATATATACTCACTTTCAATATTTAGTTAAGGTCAGATGGTTGAGCTAGGCTCCCTGCTATTGTAATATTTTTATGAAGAACACTGGTTCTTTGGTTATGTATTTGTTTTTGAGACATCTTGGTTAATCTAAGTCAGCTTTCTTGCTCCATATTATTTTCCTGTGATACTGAGAGAGTTCTTGAATGACCGATTCACATGAATTGTTGTAATTGTATTACGATGAATGTTTGATTATAGTGTTGTTATAATTTCTTTCAGTTTCCTTGAAATTTGAATCCAAGAGGATATTGTGTTTGAGTTTTTCCTCCTTAGGCTACTTGAAGACCTGATGTCCATAGTAGACCTATTCACTCTCCTCACCAAAGTCTTACCTCTATTCACCCTTACTCCAACTTACTGACTGAAGTTTATTTCAGACCTCAAATGCTTGTGGATGGTAGTCCATATTTATGAGTTAGAACGTTATTATCGTTGAGTCTACACCCATTTGACCTCTTTAAAACCAACCTGTGACATATAAATGGATGGGTATTGGGATTACCTCCAACGCAATCTGGAGGTGACTATTATTTCTAACATTTATGGCACCACTGCCGAGGAAAGAATTGAAGACATTTCCCTGGGAAAGAATGACAAAGAAGCTCTGATTCTGAAGGTGCATTAGATATTGGTATCATTGAAGATTGCAACTTGCACCTGGCGAATCCACTGTTTCGACTCCACTTCTTCATTTCTAGATCCTAAAGGAAGACACACGAGGTCCACTTCACTACTGCCTCTAGCAATGTATGAAGCTGACCCAGAGGAAATTATCAGAAAGGGAAAGACCGCTCAAAACGGTACCTCCACTGTTGTACCAATTTTTTCTAATAATTTGTATAATCCCTCTTTACAAACTCCAGTAATTGTTTCTGATTCTCCTTTTATAAAAATTGTTGGAGTTTCAAGAAATTTAAATTTTGGGAGTCTTCCTGTCGATTCCTCCCCTCCTAATCTTGGTTTGGAAGGAGAGAGATTTGACACCCCTTTCTCCCTCGAAGTTGTGAAGTGGAAGGAGAGATATTTGACCTTAGAAGACTTTCCTACTCCTCTTCCTATTAGAGTTGATGCAGTTACAGAAGGGGAAGCCTCTGTTACCTCTAGCCCCTCATCTTTATCTCCTAACGCTCAACCTTTTCCTTTTTATCCTAGAAGCATAGCCCCAGTCTCGTATGCCTGAACTCCATCTCTTTCTGGTTATCCTCCTCTTCACATCCAAATGGAAGGTGGTAATCCTCCTAAGAACAGGATGGCTGAGATATTGGCTGCCAAATAAGCCCATCTAGTTTTACCTCAGCCTATTAATTCTCTCCCAGCCACAGACTACCTTAAGTGCATGCCCCAGTTCATAGGGGAGGGAGACGTCACTACAGAAGAGCACCTTGCATCCTTTTACAGATTTGCATAGATTCATGTCATTGAAAATGAAGATGTGTGGATGAGATTTTTTTTACAGAGCCTTGATGGTGATGTCAGGGATTGGTTTAAGGACTTGCCTCCTGGATCTATTGATAGGATTGTTGCTCTGGATGATTCATTCTTAAGACATTGGGAGACTAAAAAAGATCTCCTTTATTATATTATCGAATTCGAGGCACTTAAGAGAGAAGAGGGGGAATCTATTTCAGACTTCTCGAAGAGATTTAATAAGATGTATAAAAATATTCCTGCTAAAGTTAAACCTATAGAAACCTCTGCCAAGATGACTTATGCTAGTGCTTTCAACCCTGATTTTTGCCTCCCATTGAGAGAAAGAAGGGCTACCTCCTTGGCTCATATGCAAGATGAATCTCTTGAAGTAGAATCTAATATATCGGTAACTGACAAACTTAGGGGTAAAGATGATAGAGATAGAGGAAAAGGTAGGTCTGAAAATTCGACTTCTAGTTCCTCTGTTGCCCCCCCTCAAACGAATGAAGTGACCAAGATACTAAAATCACTTTCTGCTAGAATGGAAAAGATCGAATTAGAAGGAAAGAAAAGCTATAGGAATTCCCAAAATACTGAGAATAGGGGTAGTTTCAAAAGACTAACGAATGCCCCTCAGATCATCCAAAGAGATCAAAGAAATAGGGACAGAGATGATCAGAAAATCCAAACTCCTCTCCAAAATAACCTAGTTATTGATGAAGATGAAGAGGAAGAAGATATTGATCCTGAGATCCATTGCCTTGGAGATACCTCTTCATCCCCTCATTTAACTCAGTCTACATACAAAGAGGCCCTCATGAGTGATTAAATGAATGAACTGATCAAAGGAGAAAAGACCAGTAACGATCCAAATAGAAATAACCTTAGATCCAAGAAGAAAGAAGCAAGGCCTGACATTCCTGAGCGACCTGCTAGAGCCGAGAAACCTACTAAATATATGGTAGACAATAGCAAATAGAGGAAAACACACAGTCCCCCACCAGTGGTCAAATTTCCTATCCTATAGGTGAAGGATATTTTGAAGCCTCCCTCCTCTTTTAGTCTTGAGCATGAGATTCAAAATATTAGAATCCCCGTACCTCTCTCAGAGTTAGTAGAGAATGAGGATTTCAAAAGGTGCCTATCAAAAAAATTTCATCCCAAACCTGCACCTCCCTCCACAGACTCGGTTAACCTCCAAGATGAAAAGCCAGTTGTCATGTTAGGGCCTTTGATAGAGGATAGAGATGACGCCTCCCCCCCCCTTTCTACACTTCATTGAAAATCCATGATAAGGTGTTGCATAACTGCTTGATGGATTCAGGGGAATCTCACAATCTTATGTCTAAGATTGTCATGGAAGAGCTCGGGTTGGAGGTTAAAAAAACCTATCATGACCTGTATTCCTTCAACTCCAGAAAGGTGAAGTGCATTGGGGTTATCAAAGACCTGGTCATGTCCCTATTCCAGCTACCAATGAAGAGCGTAGTCATGGATATCATAGTGGTCGATGTTCCCCCTAAGTTTAGGATGCTCCTATCTAGATCTTGGATAAAGAAACTGTGGGGAAATTTGCAGATGGACCTTTCATACGCCACCATTCATGTATTTGGGGGTGAGCAAAGGAGACTTTACAAGGAATAACAACTCACGTACATCATCAATGATGAAGAAAACCCCACCAACCATCCTATTTTTTATTTTGACACTAATTTGGGATCCAACATATTTTAGCTTACTGATACTCCTGAACCTCCCCTTGAAATCATAAAACAATCCATTGCTTTTTGTGAAATCCCTCCTCCAACTACCCCTGTTTGGAATATCTTCTTTGATGGAGCCTCTTCTAAGGAAGGTGTTGGTGCTGGAGTAGTCTTTGTTTCACCATGTCAAGATACCATACCCTTGTCCTACAAGTTAGAATTTGAAGCTACCAACAATGTGGTAGAGTGTGAAGCTCTTGTTTTAGGTTTAAGGGCTGCAAAGGACATGGGGATAGAAGAGCTATTAGTATTTGGAGATGCGGAGCTAATTGTTCATCAGATAAAAAATATTTATCAAGATAAGAACCCTAGGATTAGGACTTACAGGAATGAGGTGTGGGACCTAATTGACAATTTCTTCTTAGCTTTCAACATTTCGTCTATTCCAAGAAGAGAGAATACCATGGTTGATTCTCTGGTTGTTTCAGCAAGACATTTCAGAATACCACTGCCACCTAAACTTAAGTATGATATAAAGGTGAAATATACACCCTCTATACTTGACAATGTCAAGCATTGGAAGGTATTTGAGGATGATCTTGAGATCAAAAAGTGTCTTGAGTTTGTCGATGAGTTCTCTGCATTACACATAGATCGAGATCATGATTCCAAAAGTAGCCCGCATGATGATGTATTTTTAAATAAAATTGATAATCACCATATTGTTCAGCTGCCTAACAACCACATTCCAAAGGGAATAGTTCCTTTAGAAAGATTGTTCGATGGGAATGATGTGGCAGTAAATTTTAAAGGCTCAGCTGATGATGTTGATATAACTAAATACAATATTGGTACAAAGATAGATCCCAAATTTGTCAAGTTGTCAAGTAGCTTGTCAAGAGAGCAAAAGGCCGAATATGTTGAGCTATTAAAAGAGTTTGCTGATGTGTTTTCCTTGACATATGAAGACCTCGGGACATATGACACAAGTATCATTGAGCACAAGATCCCATTGAAGGAACATTCCAAGCTAATTAGGAAGAAGTTGAGACAAATAAATCCTATGTTGCTACCCATTATGGAGAAAGAAGTAAAAAAGATTTTGGATGCCTAGATTATCATGCCTTTGAGGTATTTTGAATGGGTGGCCAACTTGGTCCCAGTGATAAAGAAAAATGGATAAATCAGACTTTGTGTGTATTTGTGAAATCTGAACAGAAGATCTAAGAAAGACAATTACCCCTTGCCCAAGATGGAACACATATTACAGAGGGTGACAGGGGCATCAAGAATGTCTATGATTGATGGATTTTCTAGCTACAATCAAGTCTCTGTCTTGCCTAAAGACAGAGAAAAGACAACCTTCACCACTCCTTGGGGTAGATTCATGTATGCTAATATGCCCTTTGGATTGATGAATGCAGAAGCAACCTTTCAACGAGCCATGGACATAGATTTTATTGGAGAAAGGGACAAGTTTGTGGTCATTTATTTGGACGACATAACAATGTTCTCAAAATATGATAAAGAACATCATGACCATTTGAAAAGGGTCTTTTTGAAATGTGGAATGTTTGGTCTATCGTTAAATCCAAAGAAGTCATTATTTTCCATGAAAGAAGGGAAATTGTTGGGGCACATTGTGTCAGCTGAGGGGGTAAGGATTGATCCAAGCAGGGTAGAAGCTATCCAAACTTTGTCCACCCCTAGATCCAAGAAAGTAGTTCAGTCCTTCTTGAGAAAAATTAAATTTTTGAGAAGGTTTGTTTCGAATTTTGCTGAGCAGGTAAAGTTTATCACAACCATGCTGAGGAAGGCAAATGAGATCAAGTGGACTTATGAAGCTCATAATTATTTAAATTAGATAAAGAAGGCCTTGACTAAAGCACCTGTGCTTATCAGTCCTGACTAGTTCAAGGATTTTCTGATTTTATCTTTTTCTTCATCTGACACAGTAGCAGCTATTTTATTGCAAAAGAATGTTGAAGGGTTAGAGCATCCCATTTCCTTTTTTAGTAGGGCACTAAGAGATGCTGAAATAAAATATGACATCATGGAAAAGCATGCCTATACGTTGGTTAAATCTCTCAAAGCTTTCAAATTTTATGTGCTACATTCAAAAGTCATTTCATATGTCCCTTCATCTTTTGTGAAGGAGATCCTCATTTAGCCTGACATAGACGGAAGAAGGAGGAAGTGGATTTCCAAGATGCTTGAATTTGATCTTGAAATAAATCCTACTAAGTTGGTCAAGGTTTAGCTAGGTTGCTGGCTGAATCTAATTGTAAAGCCTTGGGGGTCAATTTCATCAACATTTTTTCATAGAATCAACAAGCTGAGTTGTCTGATGGAGATCCTCAAATCACACCCCCATTGGCAGGATGCATTTGGTATAAAGACATTATATTTTTCCTATAGAAGTTGCAACCTCCTGATGGAATGGAAAAGAGAAAGGTAAGAGCTTTGAATCTCAAATCAATTAAATATTGTCTGATTGATAAAGTCTTATATTGGAAATACCCTTTAGGAGTGTTGTTGAGATGCCTAGACCCACAGGAAGCCCAAAATATCATGTTTGATTTTCATGACAGTTTATGTGGGGGGCATCACTTTTGGAGAACCATAGCCTACAAGATTCTCAAGGATGGATATTTTTGGCCTAGCCTCTTCACTGATGTTTGTACTAAAATCAGGGCTTGCGTTAAGTGTCAGCAGTTTTCTAGAAAGCAACAGCTCAAGTCTTTGCCATTGAGGCCTGTGGTAGCTTCAGGACCTTTTCAACAATGGGGCCTAGATTTTATTGGGGAAATCCACCCTGCTTCAAGTGGTCAGCATAGATGGATCTTAACTACCACAGACTACTTTACTAAGTGGATAGAAGCTATCTCCACAATAAATGCTTCCCACAAAGTAATAATTGGTTTTCTTGAGGATATTGTGGCAAGATTTGGTTGTCCAAACAGAATTTTCATTGATAATGCTTCAGATTTTAAGGTTGAACCATTGATTAAGTTTTGTGAATAGTTCGGAATCACATTGCTTCACTCTACTCCTTACTACCCCCAAGGTAATGGACTAGCAGAGTCCTCTAACAAGAGCCTTATTAAGATCATCAAAAGACTGTTAGAGGACAACAAGAAGGCATGGGATTCAAAGATTAAATTTTCTTAATGGGATGATAGAGTGACAACAAAGAGATCTCTTGGTGTCTCTCCTTTCCAGCTTGTGTATGGAGTTGAGGCCACCTTTCCTTCTCAACTTGCCTTTCCTGTGGAAAAATTATTCCAATATTACCAGGGAGAACCATATGATATGATTAGAAGAATACAGTAGCTAGTAGAAGTGAAGCAGACTAGGGAGAAACTATTGGACAAAGCACATGACCATCAACAGAAGATCAAGAAAGATTTTGATAAAAAGGTCAACAAGGAGGATTTCCAATTGGGAGATCTAGTACTTAAATGGGATGCACCTAGGCAAGATAAAGGAAAGCATCATAAATTTTAGGCCTTATGGATCAACCCCTTCAAAATTTCTGAATTTTTTTCAAATAACACTTACAATTTGCAGGATTTGGAGGATGCTGAAGTTTTTGGTGGCCCTGTAAATGGGCATTTTCTGAAAAAAAAAATTACTTAAGCCATGAGTGGCTTCCCATGTCATTGTAAATATCATTTCTATTTTGTTTTCAATTTTTATAAGTGACTCCATAACCCAATAGCTAAGGCACTGGAACTACTGGTTCTTGGCAGCTCGTAGGGAGCATGCTATCCCTTTTGGAGCCAAATGTTATCACATGAACTTGTCAGAGTCCTGTGGGTTTGTGGTTTCTACCTAACTTTGTAATTTTTCCCTCTCTCTATCGTTTTCGCAAATCAAATCTTAATTTTCCCCTTTAGTCAGCAAAGTCATTTTTGTTTTCCCCTTTGTGTTTGACCACTCATCTCCTTGGCCTCTATCACTGATCCTTTTGTCTTCCCAAAACTACAACCAGTTGTCCAAATCCTTGATCGCGTAGGCCGCAACCATGAACACAAAGCACATATTTCTCAAATAGTCTATTTCGGGATTGAAGCATAACCAAAAAGTGGTTTTAATATTTCAACGTTGAATTTGTCGAAGCTGCCGAAGTGGCCGAAGGCCCAAAATGGATCTGAGTCGTTGATCAACAAGAGTTGCATGTCATCATATCTCTAACTCCGGAGAATTTTCTTGGAGAAAATAAAGTTTGAATATTGAAAGGCATGAAGGCCGATCCACGAAGCAAATCTCAGTCGTTGTTTTGAAAGGGAAGATATGATCCATTGATTTGGAGGGGGAAGATTTGAGCCTCTGATCATGAAATCCTCATCCAAGATCATGATACCGATGACCACAGTCCATTGTGGGAACGCAACATGATCGGGCGATAATTTTCTTGAGTGGTCCTGCAATTGAAACCATGGTAAGCCAAGAGTGATACATGGTGAATGGAGATGGATTGTAGGCCCAAAAGAAGTCTAAATCCAAACCACCTTTGAGAGGCCCCGCAATCACATGCTCATATAACATCTTATCCAAGAGAAGTGCATGGTCGTCGCTCACTCATTGGGGCATGCGATGTTTCACCAAGAACCTCGCTCCACATCACCCCTGCACATACGCTATCAGACTGCCACCTATAAAGCTTGCATTGGTCAAAGAAAAAGACCATTCATAGCCTCGAGGTGTCAGGATGGACTCGCAGAAGTCATTGGCACCGTTTAAGAATAGTTATGGGTGTCAGGCCCAGTCCTAATCCCAATGAAGAAAATTATTGAATATTGTGGGCAACAGTTGAGACCTCGCCTCATCCCATAAATGGAAAACATTGTAGAGAGCAGCCGTGAAGGTACACTTACGATCTGAATCTTCCTTATGGGCAATTTTTCCTGTAAAGAACATAAATATGCCTAGCTCGCATCTGACATAATGAGATCTGCACAACCTAACAGAGTGGGCGCCGACTAAAGAATTTGAAGGCAATAATATGATCACATTCCTGGTGGTTGCATCATTTTAGTATATATACTCACTTTCGATATTTTGTTACGGTCGAATGGTTGAGCTAGGCTCCGTGTTATTGTAATATTTTTATGAAGAACACTGGTTCTCTAGTTATGTATTTGTTTTTGAGACATCTTGGTTAATATAATTCAACTTTCTTGCTCCATCCTATTTGCCTCTGATACTGAGAGAGTTCATGAATGACTGATTCACATGAATTGTTGTAATTGTATTATGATGAATGTTTGATTATAGTGTTGTTATAATTTCTTTCAGTTTCCTTGAAATTTGAATTCAAGAGGATCTTGTGTTTGATTTTTTCCTCCTTAGGCTGCTTGAAGACCTGATGTCCATGGAAGACCTCTACCCTCTCCTCTCCAAAGTCTTCCCTCTATTCACCCTTACTCCAACTTATTGACTGAAGTTGATTCCAGACCTTAAATGCTTGTGCATGCTAGTCCATATTTCTAAGTTAGAACATTATTATCATTGAGTCTGTGCCCATTTGACCTCTTTAAAACCAACCCGTGACATATAAACTGATGGGTACTAGGATTACCCCCAACGTAATCTGGAGGTGACTTCTAGTGCTAAAAACCCCCACCCAACCACAAAGGTGGTGCTCGACTTCCTAAAATAGTCTAAAAGAAACTTAGAAATGAAAATTTCCTACCTCCATTCCAATTGGACTTGATTGACTAAAGTCTCTCTTAACCACATGGTTAATATTTTTTCGACCAACATAATTGGACTGATTGGATCATATACAAGGTTGAGCCCTATTTACTTGACTAAAAACATAAGTAACAATAATATATAGTTATCCCTTTCAAGAGGGTTGCAAATTAACTTGATGGAGAATTGAATGGTTTTAGATGGGTGCCGTTCACCCACCCCTCCCATAGTGGTCCATTGAATTGAGCCAATTACATCACTTTTGAAATTTACATAGCCATTATTAGGAAATATCCTAGGCAATGCATCTGCAACTTTCTAAGATGCTTGAGGTACCTATTATTGTAGAGTAGTAGCAAGCTTCCTTTCTCAAAAAAAAAAAAATTGATATGGAAATCATATCATTCCTTTTTCAATAAATTCTTAACCATTTGGTAGTGGTGCACTAAGAAGTGGTCTTCCTCTATGTTGTAGGAAATAATCCCCAATGACTAGGATCAAGGAACTAACAAAGTGGACATAATAAACACTACTCAACATTCTAGATTCACTTATTATGCCAAAGATGAAGGAAATGAATGGAGAAAAATACCTTCGACCAATTGGTTGGCCCCTCTACTGTCTCTTGTACTTTGTCTAGAGAAAGTCTTGAATGCTCCAAAATTCTACTAGAATATGCACACAAATGTAACACACCCTTCCTCAAACCATTTAAAGAATTAATTATCAATGGAAATATGAAAAGAAAAAAATGTAACTAACTGATCCTAAATAACATTAGGTGGTTAATTCCTCTTTACATAACGTAATTAAGAATATATAATTAAGTGAATGTAACATACCCAGCGACCCACAGGCCGGGGTATGATACCTTCAAGCCCACCCTTGGACTTCTTTCTCTTAAAGATACCTTTTAAAAATTAAGGATGCATAAAAGAAAAGACTTTAATGACATGCACAACAATATCCAGCAAGCATGCATAGTCTAAAGATTCAGTTAAATGATAATTAAATATACACAGCAGCAATACATTCATATACATGTAAACGATACCATAACAAAAAGAACTTATCTTTATGAAAGATGACACCAACTGGCTGCAGACCAAGGATGTTCCACCCAACCGTAGACACTACTGTTCCAAATCTCAACAACAATGTCACCCTCGAGCCAGAGGTATGAATCCACAAGGATGGTTCCAGAGTGTTACTTGGCTTCCTGAACCAGTCAACACCCAAGCTCTCACAAGCTTCCCAACTCTCACAACAATCCAAGTACCCAACTCTCTTCTAGCCAGCTTGCACCACCCAAGAGAATGGACCTCAACTCTTCTCTGCCACACAATCCCTCAAGAAGTCCTTCTCCTTAATTCAGGCTCTAGCGCAACTGGTCCAAAATCTCAATGATGGAACTCTCAGGACTCACAACTCTGAGAAACGTTGGACACAGACCAATGCATCTCAGACATGAGGCCTCAGGAAACAATTGCATCACACCAACGACCACTACAACCAACTATCCCATGGCTAATCTTCAGCAGTTCAGCTCCCTTTCCCCGAGCCAAAACGTGGATGACGGATGGATCAATGAACGAGTAAGTGGGTGCATGGAGGTGTGTGTATGAAATTGCATGAGGGATAGGCTGTTGTGAATGCAGAAGTGAAGGAGTGAATGAGCTAACAACCAACCCCCCCATTAGACCAGAGGCGGGTTTAAGTAACTTCGTGGGGAAATCAAGAACCTCCTGGCCTTCTCCAGCAATCTCACATAACCAATCCCCTCCTTTAGACAAAAAGGGGTAATCATAATAGGAATAAACACTTATCCCCTCAAGCCCCCTCTCTTGTGGAATCATAGCCCCCTATAACTCTAGTCCTTGTTCGTCTAACAACCAGGGATGTGTTTATTATTAATAATGATAAAAAAATTACATGTCTTGGGTATATTGGAACTTTAATAATTGTTTGGGCACCCTGGCCTCTTAACATTGTAACAATACATTATTTAAAATGGGGGTTCAAAACCTGGGGTGTTACATCCCCTTCCCCTTATTTTGGCATTGTCCTCTGTGCATATACAAAATAGAGATCAAAATCTCAAATTTATTCAAAAATCTACGGGTACTCTATCAGCATGGCATCTTCATGCTCCCAGGTAGCATCTTTAGGGCTGTAGAAGGTCCACTAAACTTTTACCAGCTCTATAAATCGATTCTGGAGCATTTTTACCTTTCTGTCCAATACCCGTACTGGTTGAACCTGAAAATATCCCTCCATCTCTACATGAATCATATGCCAATCAATAACATGGTTAGGGTCATGTACATATTTATTTAGTAAAGAGACATGAAATACATTATGCACATTCATGGAAGCAGGAAATGCAAGCATGTATGCAACTGGCCCTATTATGTCCAATATTTCAAATGGACCACAGAATCTAGCTGCTAACTTCGTACAACTACCTAATTTCAAAGAGATTTTCTTGGGATTCACTTTCAAAAGTACATGCTCCCCTACTTTAAACTCTCTAGCTATCCTGTTCTTGTCTGCATAAACTTTCTATCTATCCTGAGCTTCCTTTAAATTCTGCTTGATCTTGACCACCTGGTCTTCCATGTCCTTGAGCAACTTCGGCCCAAGTACCACTCTATCTCTTCGGTTGTCTTGGATTACTGGAGTATCGCATTTCCTACCGTACAAGGCTTCAAATGTGCTCATTCTCAATGAATCTTGATACCCATTATTATATGCAAACTCAACCAAGTGTAAGTAATCTTCCCACTTAGATGGCTTATCCATCACATACATTCTCAGCATGTCTTCAATTATTAGATTGACCCTCTCTATTTTTCCATTTGTTTGGGGATGATACACTGTGATAAAGTTTAGATTTGTGCCAAATACTTTAAACAATCCCCTCCAGAAATTGGAGGTAAACTTTTTATCTCTGTCTGAGACGATTGTCCTAGGTATTCCAATGCAACCTAGCAATTTCCTTCATGAAACTTTCTGCAATATTAGTCGTTGTATGCGTTGTCTTCACAGGCACAAAATGAGCGGCCTTTGTTAATTTGTCAACCACCACCATGATTGAATCATGTTGCTTATTCGTTCTGGGTAATCCTGTGATGAAATCCATGGTGATCAATTCCCATTTCTTCTCTGGAATTGGCAAGGGCCGCAACAAACTTGTTGGGTGCCTATCCTCAACTTTCACCTTCTAACATTCCATACATTGAGTGATGTAATTAGCAACATATTTCTTCATTCCTGGCCAAAAGAACTGGCTTATTACTGTTGTAATCATTTTGTGGTAACCAGGATGTCCAGCATAAGGAACATCATGCATTTCCTTCAGTGCCAAATTCCTGAGTTCTCCAGAACTAGGAACATAGATTATATTTTTATGCATGAGTAATCTGTCTTCCTTTATCTCATACTCCTTTATTTCCTGTTGTACATTTCCTTCCTGTAAGTTTTCCTTTACTTGTAGGTAATGTTGGTCTGTAACAAGGCCATCTAAAATTTCTCTCTTCAAGTTTGATTGATGCATACTAACAGTAGTAGCATGCATGAGATGCACTCTTCTACTAAGTGCATCGACAACTTTATTCTCGTTTCCCTTGATATTCTTGATATCGAAGTCATTTTCACTTAATAATTCAAACCATCTTGTTTTCCTGGCATTCAACATTGGTTGTTCAAAAAGATACTTCAGGCCAATGTGGTCTATCCTTAATTCAAATTTCTTCCCCATGAGATAATGCCTCCACATCCTCAAGGCGTGAACAATGGCAGCAAGTTCCAAGTCGTGGGTGGCATAGTTCCTCTCATGTTCCTTAATCTTTCTGGACTCATATCCAATGACATGTCCATTTTGCATGAGGACTCCCCCAATTCCTTCCTTACATGCATCTGTACATACCACGAAAGTTTCTTTTGGGTCAGCAATCTTTAACACAAGTGCACTAGTAAGTAATTCCTTCAATAGATTAAAATTATTTTCACACTTGAGTGTCCATTCAAATTTAGTTCCCTTCTTTTGCAAAGAAGTGATGGAATGAGAAATATTAGAGAACCCTACTATGAAACTTCTATAGTAGCCAACTAATCCCATAAAATATCTGACATCTGACACATTTTTGGGTGTTTTCCATCCTCTAATGGCTTTGATCTTCTATGGATCTACTGCTATGCCCTGCTCTGAAATAATGTGTCCCAAGTAATGGATATGCTTTTGATAAAAAGAACACTTACTCAACTTGGCATACAATTGATGTTCTATCAGTACTTGAAACATCAGTCTTAAGTGATGTTCATGCTCCTCTTCAAACTTAGAATAGATAAGTATGTCATCGAGGAATACTATGAAAAACTTATCCAAATAATTTCTGAATATGACATTCATTAAGCACATGAATACAGCTGGTGCATTGGTCAGTCCAAAAGGCACCACTACAAATTCATAATGTCCATACCTAGTCCTGAAGGATGTCTTATGAATGTCTTCTTCCTTGATTCTTACCTGATAGTATCCTGCCCTTAGGTCAATCTTTGAGAATATATTTTCTCCTCTTAGCTGATCAAAGTCGTCATCAATTCAGGGTAGAGGATACTTGTTCTTTATAGTGTACTTGTTCAGCTTTCGGAAGTCATTACACATCCTCAAGGTTCCATCCTTCTTTTTGAAAAAAAGTATTGGCACTCCCCAAGGTGAAACACTTGGACATATGTACCCTTTCTTCAACAATTCCTCCAACTACATTTGTAATTATTTTAACTCTGGTGTGCTCATTCTGTAAGGTTTTTTTGACACCAGGGAAGCTCCTAGCACTAAATCAATTGAGAAATCTATCTCCCTTCTTGGTGGCAATCCTGGTATTTCTTAGAATGCATCTTCAAATTCCTATAGTACCGAGAAATCTTCAAGGCTTGGCCCTTTTGTATTACCCGGCTCTTCCACATGAGCTGCATGCAATTGACATCCTTTCCTAAAACATATTTTTAGCTGTGGGGATGAAATATCCCTTATAGATATGGGTCTTGGAACTCGTTTCATAGTGCTTTGTTTTCCATTTCCATCAAGACATGTTGTTATCACTGAAATTTCATCCGCACATGGTTACAAGAACTCATCATCATCAAACAGTGACAAAGTCATCCATGGACCTGAATTAACACCAAAGCATTCATAAAGGGTCAAAAACTATACAAAGTAGTGAAAAATTGAAGGGCGCTAAAAAGACACTGGGCGCGCGCTCACATGCGTGGAATAGGAACACAGAAATCACGCCCATGCGCACGATGCACAACTGTTATTGCAAAAATCCGTGCACCTGAGAAACGATGCATTTATGAGAGTGGTTGGCCTCCCACCCACTTATGGTTCAGCTCCCAAGCTGATTTGACACTCAAATCTGGACTGGATTCGATTGGATGGCTGGTCAAAGACCTAGAAATGCCCTAATTAGCCTCTTTTCACACTACAAACTAGTTGAACAATAGCTCAAAGGAATGCTATAAAAAGGCCATGGATACACTTCATTTTTTAAGGAATTCAAAGCAAAGTTATGGTACCATTATTCTCTTGATAAATCCATCCTTTCTAAGAGTATATTTGCACCATTGCATTGGGCAATCCATCTCACCCCTTGAGTGGATTAGCAAAGAGTTCTTTCATCATTTTACATTTTTATTTGTTGTAAGAAGAGCTTGCTTGTGGGGGTCCAAAAGCCCTCCCTTGGAGGAAGAAGGGACTCATAGTCCCCTTGCTTCTTGGTGTATTATTTCACTAATATCAACCTTATCATTGGTTACATGGGTCTCATTGTTATTTTTGTCTCTATGTCCCTATGCTCATGAATTTAGTTGTTATTGCATTTTTTAGTTTAATTCTTAGTTGTTGTTTTCTATTTCTTTCCCTAACTCTTTTCCTTGCAGTTGTCCTGCTCAGCAGACCCAACTGAGCTTGCAAGCACCTCTATTTTTCTCACTAAGGTGACAGAAGAGGTGCAACAGATTGGCGAATCCACTGGGGAAAGGTATCAATTTCCTACCCCATTTGGGTTTTTCTTGCTCTTCTTTTAGTTTGTTTAACTTGCAGGTACACTAACCGGTGTGGGCCGACCTGCCAATCAACCAATTCCAACTTTAATTAAGAGAAATCCATCCGGATTTTTCATTCTTGGTCGTGTGTCATATATGTGCGGGTTTTTAGGCCCACAAACGTGCATCGTGCGCACATGCACCTAAGTCACAGCTCTATTATGTGCACGTGCACTTGTTGACTTTTCTCTATTCGCACACATGCGCTCTGTGCGCCTCTGTCTCCACTAAGACCCGCGCATCTGTGCAAAAATTTACATTGTAAAGTTGTTGAGATGTGGGGAAGGCCATTTTCCTTCTTAAAAATGATTTCAAGCATGTTTTAAAGCTGCACCACACTTAGTCCCCTGATCATATAAAGGGGTTAGTCAAAAACACATAGGCACTTAGGAGGTTAAAATCAATATCCCTTCTTTGCTTTCATTTTTCGCCACATGGATGGCTTGTTTTGACTCACAAGATAAGTTGGGAATCATTTTTAATCACATTTAACTTGCATTGGGACTAGAATTTGAATAAAAATCGCTTAGTATGCTCTTCTCTTGCGCCTCCAAGAGATCTTGAGAATCAGAAAAAGATTGTGAAACGATTTCATCTCCCTTAAGAACATTAAAACCTTTAG
>SNQJ01S0031231.1:34583-81109 GCA_010110895.2 Picea sitchensis | reverse complement strand
TCATCAATACATTAACAAAACACATGTATACACCACATAGATCTCAAAAATGTATACTCATGTATATATCGAAAGGGCCACAGTGCCATCCAAATGTTTACATATAAAAATACAACTATCCACAGGCCAGTGAAGCACCTCGGTACAAAATAGGCTCACCAGCCTATATACAAAAAATATATATACATCAATACATAGAGCACCACTCATGGTGCCTCTAGAGAACCACTTCCTGCTCCTCCCTTAGGCGGTGGTGGCCCGACACCACCTGCCCCTCCCTTAGGTGGTGGTGGTCCACCCCCTACCGGTCCCTCCTACCCCGATGACAGTCGTCCGGTCATCACAGCACCAGCCACTGCTGCTCGTCGTACTATGGCCCGCCATGGTGGCAGAACCCCACACACTTTTCCAGGATACCCTCATACTGGATGCGAGACCATATGCCCTCAGGCACATCCTATAACACCACCTCCAGATGACGACGTATGTCCTCAAAATCCACTCCGACAGCCACCAGAGGAGCGTGTGATGGTCCAACACCAAGGTCATCAAACCGACGTCTCCTTGCTGCCTTCTCTGGCTCAGCTGGTCATACCGCAGCGTCCTCACACCGACATCTCTCTCCCTGTGGCAGTCTCTCTAGCTCCTGACGAGTCGGCTCTCTCTGCAACTCCACCTCGCACCCACAAGGTGCCACATCTGCACATACAAGCAAACAACAGATAGTGTCAACATTTGTATCATATACATATGGCATGTTATCTCAAAAACACAAAAACATATATATCAACATCATCAACATACCTCAGCAGTCAAACACCTCCCCTGGAGGTAGCACCATGTATGCATCCTCCCAGAACTTAACCCCGGCATAGGGGTACCGCAATATCACCTGCGGCATCTGCCGCCATACCTATGTTGCCTCGACAGTGAAGAAGTGACCACCCTCACCACCACCATGGTGAAGCAACACCGTTGACCACCACCTCAGCTGCGACTCTCGTGCCCGAGGTACAACCAATAGAATCCCAGGGCACAACATCGGCACCCTCTCTAGAAACCAGGACACCAGGATGGACCCAAAGGCAAAATCTCCTGTATCTATGGACTGACAGTGGTCCAGCTGCCCCACCATCCTGGAGTGCAGCGTAAGTCCCCAGGCAAAATGCTCGCCGGCCAACACTCTCTCCATCACCATCAGTTGGCCACCGCTGATCTGCTGCGTTGCCAACGAACCATACACTCTCACAATCATCGCTTCTATATAGCGATGCGCTAGGGCATCCATCGCCCCAATGCTCACAACTGTGCCGGACATATAGTTCAGCCTCGAACAATATCTCTGACCCACCTTCACTAGCAGTGTATCTCTCAGTAGCACCGACTTCGCCGTTAGTGGTGTTCCTCGAAATGGGAGCCCAGTCAAAAAATACACATCCTCCACCGAAGTGAAGGGAATCTGCTCTCCCCGCACTATGAAGCAGTGCAGGTCCGGACTCCACATCCGAATAAGAAACTACAAGAGATATTCCTGTGCCTGTTTCAAGGGGCACTCAAATAACTTCAGCAGCCCACAGGATGCCAAAGTCGCACATACACTTGGCTCCTCAATAGCCACGACGTCTCACAACTGGGACCAATCCCTCTCTCGCCAACCAATAGGCATCATGCCCGAATCTCACCTGCACAACATAAAACCGTCCTAAGTTAGCCACATGCACACTCAACAAACATCAAAAAGCCAAGTTTTATACCACAGGTTCGATTTGTGTGTGCCTGTTCACTACACAGGTGTGCACACATGCGCACCTGTTCACTACATAGGCGTGCTCTCAGGTGCACCTGTTCATACTACAAGCATGCACATGTGCGCGCCTGTTCAACTGACAGGCGCACACATGTGTGCGCCTGTTCAACCAACATGCGTACCCATAGTGCACGCCATTTATCCCTTTACTGGCACTCCCATGCACGTCTATTTAGTGGATAGGCATGCACGTGTGTGCGCCTATTACTGGATCGCTTGCACATGTGGGGCCCATACCCCTAAAACACCTCTGTACGGCCCTCCTTACAGCCCCTGCCCAAAAAATGAAACCCTAATTCTATGCAGGATGATCAGACCACTAACCTGATTCTCACGGGTCCTCAATCAGATGCCTCGCCCTCCCAGAATCTCACAATCTCCTTTGAATGCTTCTCGTCCAATCAATATAGCAGCAAGTACAAATGAGGTGGCAATGTGGGCCCTACAGCTATATACAGACCTTTTTTCCAAACTTCCACTCACCATTCTGGGAGCTCCAGGCATCCATTTCTCAATCCATCTTCAGCCACGGGATCATCATCCCGTCATCTACATCACAATAGTCCTTAGGCCTCTTTTCATCCTAAACCCCCGGGGTGCCATTTTTCATACCCTGATCAGGTACGCATGCACATATTCACACTTATTAAATACATGTTCATATATTCGATTATCTTCAGATATTGTTCATGTCAGGTATTTGGTTTTCATGTGTGCAGATACTTGGTCATTATACATCAACACAACCCCTTCAGGTATATACTCAACACTGGCATGTAGTCATTCCTTCTGAATCTCACTTACATTTCCAGTCACACCCTCTGACATTTGCCTCTAGGATCCCCATTTCTGGCTCTGCAGTACCCACACCTCCATTTGCATCTTCGATATTGTAACCCGGTAGCACTCTTACCCACATGAGTTTTCCCATTCATAGCACCCTTTAGCACTTCTGACCCTCATGTTGTTTTTCAAAACCCTTTAGGGATGGGAGTCCCGATATTCTTACATCATGTCGCGAATCAACCACATACTCCTTCTCCTCATTTTTCTAGCTTTCCCAATGGACTCCCAGGTTACCTCTCCACGGTTCTATGGTCGGGTTGCACTTCCGCAGTAGCATGAACCCTCCATTTCATCCACAATCTATTTACTCATCTGCAAATCTCCCTTCATTTCACCTACCTCATACATAAACCCACCCATAGGGCCCCCACCCTCCATCAGTTTCCCAAGCAAATTATGCCCTTCCCAGGCCAACCATATCACACTGGGGCACCCATTTCTGTATTTTTACACTTATCCCCAATTATTCGTTATTTATTGTACAAACACCTTTATTTCTAGTCATTACATTACCTTTTTTTCATCACCTTTGGCGACCTGCTTCCCTTTTTTGGCCAATTGCAACCCATGTCACCCTTGGTTGGAGCACTACTTATCATCCACCCTTGACCAGCATCATCCATATCTTTAGAGTACCCCATAGGCCACTTTCCTCTGCCCTCTGAATTTGTTCACCTTGTCCCACCTCTGGCACAACTTATCCCCGGTCTTGTCATCCCCCTGACACTTGACCTCATTGAATGGTTGTGGCCACCTTTTATCTCACATATACTCCAACTAAGGGAAGTCTTGAGTCTTCCTACATCTTGACTTCGTCCATGTACCTCCTCCACTTCCTAACCTCACCTAGTAGATTTCACAAAGCCATTTTCTTTTGGGAGTCACCTCCCCCTTTTTTGTCAACATCAACACAGTTTTCCAGAAGGGTGACAGTATCTTGATTCTCATTACCCACCCAATGAGAGATCTCGGACGACACAGAGAAAAAAAAAAATTCTCCCTGCTGTCGTTGACCCCCATAAAATTCAACGTCAACACCTTCTCATGTTATGGTGGGTCTTACTTTGCGACTATTGCAGTTAGTTCTTTCATTCTCCGAAGACCTCTGAACTTGGCTGGGCTATCAATACCCACATAATTGGTGATACTTATTACTGTGATCACTGCCTACTATTCAGAGTATGTTCATCTGCAGAATTATCTTCTGCCTTTATCACGACCGCCCCCGAGGGCACTACAGTTGTCTACACAAACACTTCATTCCTCTTTTTTGAGTTACATGACACGAGCATGGGGCATGCCCACCTCGTTTGTACACAGTTTTCTTTTTCATACACCTCATGGAAGGTTGGGTTCTACTGGTCCTTTTTTCCCTCCAACAGATCGCTCTGACCGATCCCACTATTTCTCTCTCTTACAACCACATTCTTAGTATAAGAAACATTGATGGATTTCGGCTATACGTATGCTCCTAACCTCATCCATCAGGGAGCATCTGTTATCACTGAAATTTCATCTACACATGGTTACAAGAACTCAGCATCGTCAAATAGTGATGAAGTCATCCATGGACCTGAATTAACACAAAAGAATTCATAAAGGGTCAAAAACTATACAAAGTAGTGAAAAACTGAAGGGCGCTAAGAAGACACTGGGCACGCGCGCACATGTGCAGAACAAGAATGCAGAAATCACACACATGTGCAAGATGCGTGACTGTTATCACAAAAATCCCCGCACCTAAGAAACGACGCATTTATGAGAGTGGTCGACCTCCCACCCACTTATGGTTCAGCTCCCAAGCCAATTTGACACTCAAATCTGGACTGGATTCGACTGGATGGCTGGTGAAAGACCTAGAAATGCCCTAATTAGCCTCTTTTCACACTACAAACTAGTTGAACAATAGCTCAAAGGAATGCTATAAAAAGGACATGGATACACTTTATTTTTTAAGGAATTCAAAGCAAAGTTATGCTACCATTATTCTCTTGAGGACTCCATCCTTGCCAAGAGTATATTTTCACCACTGCATTGGGCAATCCATCGCACCCCTTGAGTGGATTATCAAAGAGTTCTTTCATCATTTTCCATTTTTATTTGTTGTAAGAAGATCTTGCTTGTGAGGGTCCAAGAGCCCTCCCTTGGAGGAAGAAGGGACTCATAGTCCCCTTTCTTCCTGGTGTATTCTTTCACTAATATCAGCCTTATCATTGGTGACATGGGTCTCATTTTTCTTTTTGTCTCTATGTCCCTATGCTCATGAATTTAGTTGTTAATGCATTTCTTAGTTTAATTCTTAGTTGTTGTTTTCTATTTCTTTCCCTAGCTCTTTTCCTTGCAGTTGTCCTGCTCAGCAGACCCAACTGAGCTTGCAAGCACCTCTATTTTGCTCACTAAGGTGACAGAAGAGGCACAACACATGTAAATGTTTTGTTATGACAATCTAGAACAACATGATGCTTGTCCAACCAATCCATTCCAATCAGAATATCATAAGACCCCAATGGTATGATATTTAGATCAATACTAGTATTCATTCCATTAAGACTTATGGAACAACTTCTTACCATATCAGGGATTCTTCTTTTGGTTCTAGTGGATAACTGAACCAAATTTTCTTTTCCAAGTTTACTTTTCTCCAAATGTAATCCATCCACTATCTTAGGATCAATGTAGGAATGAATTTCTCCTGAATCAATCAAAATAGCAACAGGTTGATTTATGATCTTACCTTCCACCTCGATCATATTGGACTGGTACTCTGCTTGTCGATCATTTAAAGTTGCATATATTCTTCCCATATCTTCGACTGTTGTAGCCTCTTGGATGTTGTGAACAATGTTCACTCTATCCTTTTTGTGTGGGAAATCCTTGTACATGTGATCTTCCTTGCATCCCAACATTGGATTGGTGGTCTTCCCCTTTTTCCCAAGGAATCTTCTTTCTTGAAATCTCCCTTAGCATAATGATATTGATGATTTCTATGAGGCTCATTCCCATTGAAGGGAGGCTTGAATCCTTTCCTCCTCTGATCAAAATTTGCATTCTTCTTGTCCTTCCAATACTTCTGCAGGGATTCTCGTCCCTCACCTTGCTCAAACATGTATTTTTCCTTCCTGATGGCCTCAGTCAAGGTCTTGGGCTCATCATACTTGATCTTTTCCTTATAAAAGGTTGGAAGTCCACTTAGAAATATCTGTATTTTTAGTTTCTCATCACCAATTAACCTGACATACATTAGCAATCCCAAGAACTTCTTCTCATACTCTGCCATAGTCATGCTTCCCAACTTGAGTTCAAAGAACTCCTGCATTTTCTTGTCATAAAAATGCTTTGAGAGGTACTCCTTCTGGAAGTACTTATTGAACTACTTCCAAGTGATCCTATTTTCATTAACATGTTCCACTTGCTTCAGTTGGTCCCACCAAATTGCAGCTTTCCCATGTAAATGGTAGGTGACAATCCTAGCTTCCAGGTTGGACAAGTAGTTAGGAAACTGAAAATATCTCCTAAGTCCAAGCAACCATGCTTCAGCATCATCTTCCCTTTCTCTTTCACCATCGAAGGAAGGTGTCTTGAGCCTCCTCAGATCTCCTTGCAAACTATCTATCTCTTGTTTCCTTCTTTGGTGTCTGATAGGAGACACCTCTAGACTGCTTACGAGATCTTTCGATGCATAAAACATTCTTTCTGAGTAAGGAGGTGAGTGGTGTCCATGAGCTCTGCTAGCACTTCTGGAATAACCCACTTTTCCATGATTATCCCTTCTTTCATGGAACCTGCCTTCTTCCTCTTGTATTGAGTTTGATCCCTTCTTCATTTGTCTCTGCAACTAATTTAAGCTATGAAACACTCGAGCATTGATATGACTTTTATTTCTCATCAGTCTCTCATTTTCTTCTTTGTAGCTCTACACTTCCATCTTCAGGCTTCTTACCATTTCTATTAATGTTTCCTTCTCTCCTTTTCCATTGCGTCCATTGGACTCTATCTCTGCATTACCAAATCTGATATTCTGGCCTTCGGATTCCTTATCCTAACTAGAGGCTCCCTTGCCTTCTTCCATTTCCTCAATATGCATCCTAACTTGATGTGTTTAAGCCCCTTAATTATGAAAAATGTGCAAGAGACCATTTTGTTATAATTATGCATATGATAAACAAAATTGCCAAACCAAACTACAAGTCTCTTTCTTTTCTTTTTTTCATGGAGATCATATCCCCATTCTCCGAAAATAATAGTGTCATGTTATCCTTGGTCGACACAGAACTCATCCTACACAGGTGCTTCCTTCAAACCACCCTCCCAGGTGACCGCAACTAGAAACTGCAGCTAAATCCTTCCTTAGCACCTTTATGTCTCAAAGACAACCAATTCGGCCCTTAGCCCTCCTTCCCTCAACTCTCAATCTGCATATGACCACATCCATGACCCTACGCTTAGATGAAAAAGAACTTGTCCAAATCTTTGAGACTTCGGAACTTACAGCCAGGACTAGATCAACAGTCCTCGTTCTCTTTCATGATCAACGATTGAGGTCCACTTTAGGACTCCACGCTTCGGGGGTCTCAACTTTTCCTGCTTGCTTCCTCTCGGAACACTTTTACCAGGAGTTCATGATCTTCCAACAAGTGTCCTCCCATAGATCAGTATCTTTGAATTGCTTTGGCTCTTCGGGCTTCGAAAGTTTCAAACTTTCCTCCTGCACTTTCTCCCGAAGTGCTTTCACCTAAAGTCGACGATCCTTCGACGTGTGTCTTCTAGAATCAATGGTCGATACATACTCTGACCTTCGGGCCTTTAGAATTTTTCGACTGGACACTACCTGTCACATCTTTTCCCCTCCTGTAACAACCTTAGTTAAATAATTTCTTAAGGTTTATCAAGTATAATTAATTACGAATTAAAAGCTTAATAATTTTTAATTTATTTAATAGAAAACTTAACGTATGAAGGGAAAAGGCATTGAATGGAGGGATAAGGTATTGAATGGATGGATAAGGTATTAAATGAAGGGATAAAGTATTAAATGGAGGGATAAGGTGGGTGGCATTGAATTAAGGGAGGAGGCAGTGAATGGGAAGGAGGATATGAGGGGGCAGAGGCATTCGGGAGGGGGACCTTTTTTGAGTTTTGGGGAGAAGGAAGCATTTTTTTTTTCGGAGATTAGGGACTGTATTTTTTTTTTCTGGTTTGGATTTTGGGATGGAATGTTATAGGGGAGCATCATTTGCTGTGATTTTTGGGCTCGGGGGCCAGGAATCTTGGAGCTAGGGAGCCAGATAGGCTCTGTTCCTAGCTGGCAGGGAGGAAAGATTCGGTTTTGGGCAGAGTTCAAGCAGAGCAGCAGCGAGGACAGACAAAGATTGGAGAAATAGAATCATTTAAAGGTATTTATTTTCATGATTACATTGTGTTAGGTGGTTATCATCATGCTGGTGAATATGTTGTGTTATGTGGTTGTTATGTGATTTATTATCACGCAGTTCATAAATTTAATTTCTGCTAAATAATAAATGGTTATATGTTGATGATTAAATTGTATAGGATAACATTCCTCTGTTCTGTATTTTAACTTGTGTTTTATAAGGCTTTGTGAGAAGATACCTTACACATGGTATCAGAGCTTGGTTTCAAAAACTAAAACCTAAGGCCTTACCACCCACATAATTGTTCAAACTATTTCCTGAAACAACTCCCATCCTACAGCCTAAAACCCTTGAATCAACTCAAAATAGAAATAAACAGAAATGACCTATAACCCTAAGTAGACTACCCAGAATGAACATGAGAGTGTGCATGCTTCCCAGGAGAATTGAAGGAGAGTATTAATGAAAATACCTTTCTATCTACAACGTTGGAGAACCTTGGAGTAAAGAGTGACATGTAGAGAAGGTAGGAATGTGACATTTGTAAATTTCATAGCAAAAAGCATGTACAAACAATAACCAGGCTCCACACACATTCACCAGGTAAACTTTCTGCCTGGAACCTTGTAACGACATGTATATGCCTGGAACCTTGTAATTACAGGTAAAGCTGGTGGGAACCACAATGTCGATAAGGAAGTCTCCATTTTGTGAGAAACAGATGTGTGGGACTCGTATTATAAAGACTCAACCAGTCATTCAAACAATTTCTCATGTGAGACTCAGATTAAAGACTTAACCACTAAACAAATTTCTCACAATTTCCAAAACTGATGATTATACAGAGTTACAATTTCTCAAACTAATGATTATACAGATTTAACCACTCAGGTCTAGAGATGTTGATTTTGCTGATTTCTGGCTAGGTTTCGAGTAAATAAAATAGATAATATCATCTTAAAACAGATGATAAATAAAAAATATGGGGTTTCTCTAGTTTTCGAGGCATATAGGTCCCTCTGGGTCAATAACTCTAATTCATCTTAGTTTGTTCCGCAGTTTTGATGATCCAACTACGCTATGGGTTGTTTTTTTTGTCCTGTGCAACCCATTTCTATTCATTTTGTAAGCAAGCATAAGAGGAGGTCATTTCCTAAAAGAAAGGCACTACACAACATGTCCCTTGTACCTCTCCCATAACGGTCGAGTCACAACACGTACCTTAGCGGTAGTTTAGAAGAGCACGGGTTATTTTATTTGTGGGACTTAAGCGAGACTAGATCTTGACTAGGGATGGATCTTTACTAGAGATAGGTAAGAAACGACTCCAAAGGCTCTTTCTCTTCTTCGTTTATATATTTCCAGAAAGCAGTCATTCTTCTGGGAGGGTATTAAAAAGGATAATATCCCGAAAGAGAACCAAAACACAGGATTTCGAACCAACTAGAAAAAGACCAGATAATATCCCCAACCAGATTTTGAACCAGATAACATCCCCACAAAAGAACCAACCAGAAAATAGCCAAAAAGAAAAACTCCCAAATGTCGAGTTGTAGAGGAAGCTTTTGTTCTCTGCGCGTCCACAAGTGTGCTATGCACGAGCATTAAGCACCCAAAACCTAGTGGCCAAGCACCTTCAATCAACCAGATAATATTCCCAACCAGATTTTGAACCAGATGACATCCCTACAAAAGAACCAACCAAAAAACAGCCAAAAAGAAAAACTCCCAAACGCTGAGCTGTAGAGGAAGATTTCATGCTCTGCGCGTCCACAGGTGCACTATGCACCAGTATTAAGCACCCAAAACCTAGTGGCCAAGCACCTTCAATCAACAAAACGCAGGTTACCATCAATCAAAACACATAATTTAAGCTAAAAAGAAAAATCCCAACACCCAATACCAAATGCTAAGCTCAACGCAAGCACCAACCACAGCTTGAGTCCACACGTCAAAGCACGAATCCATACAATAATGACCAAATATCAGCACAAGAACCAAAATTTTTCACATGTCAAGCAAGATCAAGAGCCAAGCACTAGGTTGCAAAGGAGAGCCCACAACGCAGGTCACAAGCCAGTGCCCAAAGTGCCAGAGCCAAGCAGTAGGTCGCAAAGGAGGAGCCCACAACGCAGGTTACAAACCAGCACCTACAACATCACGGGTTAGCCACAATTGTTAAGTCAGAGCTAAGCGCAAGCTCCGAGATCCATACTCCTCTCATCTCAACACACAACCTAATGCACGAGCCGCATGCCTTTACACAAGCCTCATGGGTCTCGACCCTGTGACCGTTGGGAGAAACCTCACGCGCCCATGTGTGGCCCATGCGTAGAGATAGTGCTCAAGAATTTAAAACACCTGCATCAACAACAACAAAATATCAAACACACAATACCAATCCCAATGCCATACAGCAAAAATTCGAGGTCAAGGTTACATGGGATATCAAACACAACACAAGTCATTTATCAAAGCAATAATATACAAGCTAGAACCGAACACAAGTAATAGCTAGCGTCAAACACGCAGGGCGCAATGAAGCAAGTAAACAATCAAGCAGCGACCAATCACCAAGCCTAGCCACAAGGGAGGAGACCACGGAAGAACTGATTGTGCACCAGTTCAGTGAGAGAACCACCAAGGTGATGTAGAGGGAATGACCATGGCGACCGACCGTGTAGCCAAGGACAAAAAAAATGATGGGAAAATGTAGGGTTAGTTTTAGGTATGGAAGGCACTGGAAGGGCTTAGAGCTGACGTGGATAATGCGTGCTTACACCTTTTTTAATTATTTTATTCTTTTAGAACATTTTTTAATTTATTTTTATATATATAATTTTTTTTTATTATTTATTTTTTATTTTTATTTTATTTTGTATGATTATTAAAATTATATATATATATATATATATATATATATATATATATATATATTAATTCAACATTCTTTATTCTTATTTTTAATTATCAATTTAGATTCTAAATACTAAATTAGTTAAAATTCTAATATGTTAATGAAATCAAAAAATATAGGTTTAAGCTTTGGTTGAGTTTGAGCCTTAATTAGCCTTAAAATTTAATTTAATCTTTAATTATATATACAAATTTAGGTTTAAACATATATAATTTCATTGAACAGCAAAAATTATAAGGACTTAGACCAAGATAGCGGGAGGCTAAAATGCATTAGGCGGGTAAGTTAGAGAAATTGTCTAGTATGGTGCAAAGCTAGTGTAGCTACCAAGTGAGGGAGTCAGTAATTTTATTAGGCAGTGACACCAAACATATTCTTTAACTAACCTAGTCACCTCCTAAAGAGGAGAGTAGGTTTGTTTCTGAGACAAGTGAAAACTTACGCCTAACCATGTGTTCTAGTTTAAGTTGTGCAAATGTAGAATGTCCTTGAACTCACCCGGCAACTTTGGTTGATGTAGATTAAATTATATGGGATGGTTAGGACTTGAGGAAATGAGGTAGAGGGGCATCGTTGTAGGGACCGCCGGCGCCGCCACGACCATTGCCTAAACTAGCTCTCATACTGAGCTCTTTTGGAGGCCATAAATGACACTTTAAAGGGGCGTCAACCAGGGATCGAAGTGGAGCCCGACCATCTGGAACAGGTAATCCAGAAGCATCCCGAGGGATTCAAGGGGAGGACCTCACCTGAATACATCACTAGAGAACTGCAAAAGATCAAACTTCGAGAGTTTTTAAGGTGCGTGCCGGTGAACGTGAAGAAGCATGGTTGGAAGGCATGACAGGTGTTTTCCCTTGAGACTATGCATCCACTTCGAAGGCGAAGATAACGATTTTTCAGTTGAGAGACAGTGCCTTGAACTGGTGGGGAAACCGGGAAAGGCAACTGCATATTACCCCAGACAATGTATGCAGGGCTTTTTTAATTAAGAGGTTTCGAACGAAATATCTACCAACTTACTATAAGGGCAAATAGGTGAGGCATTTCATGCTCTAATTTACAGGAAAACAGAACCGTAGAGGAATATGAAGGATCAGGTTGCGGAATTGGTCAAATATGTTTCATACATGGATAATGACCAGCGACAAACAAAATGCTTTGTCTATGGGTTAAACCCTAAGATAAGGGATATGGTGTAGATGTGTAAGCTTGGTCTTGATGTGAAGAAATGGAAAATACATGTTATGTGGAGAACACATGAACTTAACTGGAGGTATGAGACTGACCTTTCCGCATCGTCCTAGATTTGTGGGGAAGGCCTCTAGGACATTTCCCAATGGAGGGATCTCAATGCCACCTCCATATGGTAATAAGAATTAGCACCAAGGGCCGGTAACGCCACATGGATTTCAATGGCAACAAGTCGACATCTCGTTCATCTATGCGCGCAGAACCAGGTCCATAGCCGTTTCGGGAACTAGGTAGAGCGGGGTTCTAGGGAAGGAAATCGCTTCGAGGCGATCCGCGAGAATAGTGTGCGGGTTCAATCTTTCGTGTTACCTATTGGGGATGTGGAGAACCCCATTACGAGCATGCCCTGAGTTACAATCAAGATTTGTGCATAGAGAAGGAAAAGGCCCCGATGGGAAGATCAAGTGGAAGCCACTATATTTACGCAATGATTAATGATCGCCAGGAAGAACATCAATCCACGGTGGTGGAGTCATCCGAATCCAGCAGCTAAATCATATCAATGTTAAGATTTTATTTGATTATGGTGCTCTGAATGATTTCATTTCAGCATCTGCATTAGAAAGAGTGGGTTGGTAGCCTACCCGACATGATGACTTTAAACAAGTCGAGATGGATTCGGAAGAAAAAGTGATAGGGCCTAGCATCAATAATTGTATAGTAGACATGGGAGTGTGTACTAGCAGGTTGAAAGGTATACGTCACTGCTCTCGAGACATATGACCTAATCATTGGAATGGATTGGTTAAGAATCTCATCAAGCTTTGGTAGATTATTTCACAAAGGGTGCTTTGTGTTGGCGATGAAGGAAGGCTAGTAGAGATCCATGGTGTACGGAGACAGGTGTCTCTACGCTTTATCTCAACTATGAAGGTTAAGTGATTCTTGAGGCAGGGGTGTCCAACTTTATGTAGTGGAAGAACTGAATGAAAGGAAGGGACCCTCCTTGGATTAGTACCAGTTTTGTCATAATTTAAGGATGTTTTTCGAACAAGTTACCAGGGTTACCTACTGAGAGGGCAGTTTTACTATTGAGATAAAACCTGGTACATAACAAATTTCCAAGACTTGCCTTCGTGGATGACAACACCGGAAATTTGTGAGTTTCAAATGCAATTGAAAGAACTCTGGACTTAGGGCTAATAAGGCCTAGTATCTCTGTGAGGGTGCACAGTAATTTTGCAAAGAAGAAGATGGTTCCTTGGTGTATAGATTACAGGGACTTGAACTTAGTGCTGCAGTGTGAGAATAGGTACCCAATGCCGTGATAGATGACCTCTTTGATCGGATGAAGAACAGCGGTATTCTCAAGGTGATTTCGCGATCGAGGGGTATCTGCAGTTAAGGATTAAGGAAGGCAATATTCCTAAAATTTCCTTTTGAACCTGGTTTGGACATTACAATTTCATCGTAGTACAGCACGGATTGACAATGCACCAACAATATTCATGAGCTCATGAGCGAGTATTCTGAAAGTACTTAGACCATTTTGTACAAGTCTTTCTAGATGACATCTTCATCTATTCCAAGAACGAAAGAGAACATGAGGAACACTTTAGAGTGGTGTTGTCATGCCTTAGAGAGAACAAATTGTATCGAAATTTTTTGAGTGTTCCTTCTTCGAGAAAGAAATCCACTATTTAGGACATATCATTTCTGGTGAATGAATATCTGTGGACCCAGAAAAAAAGTAAAGGCCATTATGGAAATAGCCCGGTGCAAAATGCCCATGGGGTGAGAGGCTTCATGGGGCTAGAAGGTTATTATCCGGAGATTTTTGGAAGGATTATCTAAAATAGTGAAACCCATCCCCACTTTGCAATGCAAAGGGGTCAGGTATGAATGTCTGAAGAATGTGATAGTGCATTCATTGTCCTTAAGAGGTTACTAACTGGTCGTAATTCTATGAGTTCCGGATATGGAAAAGGAATTCACAGTCTACACGGATGCCTGAAAGCAAGGGTTGGGGCGTGCTAATGCAGGATGGAGGAGTGTTATCTTATGCATCAAGGAAGTTGAAGAAACGAAGAATTTATGCTACACATGATTTAGAGTTTGCAATTGTAATGCTCTGAAACTGGAGGCACTATCTTGTGGGGTGAAACTTTGAACTCAAAACAGACCATCAAAGTTTAAAACATCCTCTTCACTCAAAGAGATCTGAATTCGGGGAAAAGGCGGTGGATTGAGTTTATGAGTGAGTATGATTTTGGTATTTCATACATCAAGGGGAAGGAAAATAATGGTTGTATTTTCCTTAGAAATTGGGAACACGTCTTCTCCTTTGTAACCTTAAAGTTCAATCTGATGGAACGTGTGTTGACACAACTCAAGGAGATAGTTGGTATTTAAAGGTTACCTCAAACCTCAGGTGGGAAGCAATTAGATCCAAAGTATGAAGGATATAGTCACAGGCGGAATATTGAGATATTGAGGAGGATGTACATCCTGAAGATGGGGATATTGACATCATCTGAAGGAAGCCCATAGAGCTCTTTATTATGCACATCCAAGTGTGAAGAAAATGTATGAAGAAATAGGAAGCTCTTCTAGGTAGGCATGAAGCATAATGTAGTCCATTTGTCTCCAAATGCCTAGAGTGTCAACAAGTGAAAGATGACCACCATCACCTGACAAGCCTCCTACAACAACATTATGTTCCTATGTCCAGAAGTGGGAAGTCATCTCTATGGATTTTGTTGTCGGGTTTCCACTCACATCATAGACACAATGTCATTCTTGTGATAGTTGATAAGTTAACCAAGAGTCTCATTTTATTCCGGTTAAGAGACACTTACGATGTCACTGATGTAGCACATGTGTTTTGTAAGTGAGGTCATTTCTTTGCATGGGATAACTAAAGAACATCATTTTAGATAGAGACTCATATTCTTCTAGGTTTTGGAAAAGTTTGCAGTCAGTGTTGAGGACTCGGTTGAACTTAAGAATAGCTTATCATCCTGAAAATGATGGAAAACTGAGAGACTAAATAAATTCATGGAAGACATGCTTAGGATGTATGTCATGAATAATCAAACCCATTGGGAGAAATACCCACCTTTGGTAGAGTTAAGCCTACAATGCCGGTTCAGCTCCATTGGAATGCCACCCTAAGAAGCTACGTATGGAAGGCCATGCAGAACGTCGTTGAATTGGGAAAGATTAGAACCGAGAATATGGATTAGACCAGAAATGATTCAAGATATGGAGGAACAAATGATTCATATTAGGCCGAGAGACCAAAGGAAGCACATGGTAGGAAAAAAAGTTATGCGGATACACCTTGAGGACTGATCGAGAAGTTATGAAGTGGGAGACCAAGTTTTCATTCGTATTGAGCCTAATAAAGAGTACCATATAGTTCGGGAAGGGGACAAATTTGTCACCTCGATTTACAAGACCATTCAAAATCCAAGAGAATTGGACATGTTGCCTATTCAATGCCGTCTTGCCACCCACTTGCATAAAACTCATGTTTTCGTATGTCTATTCTATGTCATTATGTTGTAATGAATCACATAAACTAAATTGGAAGGAATTGCAAGTATCGGATGCAGGAACCCTCACGGTAGAACTGTTACACATATTGGACAGTAGATTCCGACATTTCGAAGATAAAATGCATTGGTAGACCAAGTTAAGGTCAGTGGGACAAGTATAGTCAGGATCTTCTACTTGGGAGGATGTCAGACACTACGACAAGATTATCCCTCAATTTTTACTACCTTGAGAATATGTTTCTTGAAGGTTGGGTGTATGTAACACCACCTTTTGACTTAGACAACGAGGATTACCACAAAGGCCTAAACACTTTTATTTTCTATTCGCAGTGAAACTATTAAATAATACACTTGAACTTTTAAGGCGTATGAACCTTTATAAATGTTTAAATGTTGATGGATATGATGCGATCTATATGTGAATGCAAATTCTATAAATGTTTAAATGTTATTATTGATGATGGATATGATGCGATCTACTATGTGAATGTAGATTCTATGAATGTTTAAATGTTATTGATGATGTTGGATATGATGCAATCTATTATGTAAATGATAATTTTACGATTGGGTGTAAGATTGGTGGATTATGGGATATATGAGATCTATTTCTAACTTGAAAAAATTGATGTTAATGTTGTTGGTACGCTGATACCGAAATGAAATTATGGTTGTATGCAATTACATGATGGTAATGCATAGAAATTTATAATTTTTTACAAACTAATCTACTTGGGTTATGGGCTGTAAATGTAGGGATATGATGAAAGTGGATGTGTCATGAACACTGGCCAGAAACAATATGGTATGAATCCTTGTATGTGAAAATTATATTGGTTTGGTGCATTTCTATGATATGTGGACCCAGGTCTGTGAAGATTCAAGTGGTGAGACTACCCAAAAACTGAATGAGCGATGACAAACTCTCTGACAACATGGTACCCTTTGTATATTCCATTGTAGAGGTGTGGACCCTAGTTATGATTAGGAGAGGTGGAGGCATTTACCACCGTGTATCCTCCAGAAACTTGAAGTCATGGGAGGACGTTGTTGGAATCCACGCTCCCCTAGATGTGTGATGATAATTGTCAGTTTGTTGTTGGGGAAGCTTGGTCGATATTTTTGACACTTGATGATGACTGTCAGTTGCCTGTTGTGGAAGCTTGGTCAAGATAGTGACACTTCCGCTTACGGGTTCTATTTGGAGTTAGGTCATATAGTTGACTCTCCAAGATAGTCCAGCAGAGGAAGGATAGGAATGGAAGATGGAAGTAAGTTAGGGAGGAAGGATGAGTAGAATTAGTTGAGAGAGTATGGAGATTTTTCTTATGATGGAATTTATTGTTTTTTTTCCTTCTGAAAAGAAAATGGATATATATGAATATTCATAATTATGTAACTAAACTACAATTGTCTAAATAACATTGTTGAGCTAGATAATTGTAATTAAAGGATTTCGCAAACATTTGATTGATTTATTTTCTTTTATTAAATGAATAGTCTTGTTGAATGGATTGGATGCATATGGAAATTACTATAGAGATGATAGTTATTGATATTAGTACATGAACAAGACTTGTATGTACTAGCTACACATCCATTTCTTGCACATGTACACTAGTATGTATGAGTTTCTTGGCTTACTTACTAATAATGTCGGTTATTTGTTATGAATGTGTGAACCATGTTTCTTTTCCCTTGTATTATAAAATACTTTAACTTTGGGACGAAGTTTCCTGAAGGGTGGGTGTTTGTAACAACCCTAGTTAAATAATTGCTTAAGGTTTATCAAGTATAATTAATTAAATAATTAACTGTCCTAATGTGTATTAGTTAAATAATGATTATTAATTAATAATATTAATTAATTGTTTTTTAATTTTTCTATTGTTTAATATATGTTGATTAATTAATTAACTCATTTAAGGTTTGGGTAATGAATTAAAAGATTAATAAATTTTAATTTATTTAATAGAAAACTTAAAGTATGAAGGGAAAAGGCATTGAATGGAGGGATAAGGTGGGTGACATTGAATGAAGGGAGGAGGCGGTGAATGGGAAGGAGGATATGAGGGGGCAGAGGCATTCGGGAGGGGGACCTTTTTTTATTTTTGGGGAGAAGGAAGCATCTTTTTTTTTTTTGGAGATTAGGGACTGTATTTTTTTTTTTGGTTTAGAGTTTGGGGTGGACTATTATAGGGGAGCATCAGTTGCTAGGAGTTTTGGGCTCGGGGTCCAGGAATCCTCACGGAATCCTAGAGCTAGGGAGCCGGATAGGCTCTATTCCTAGCTGGCAGGGAGGAAAGATTCGGTTTTGGGAAGAGTTTGGGTAGAGCAGCAGCGAGGACAGACGAAGATTGGAGAAATAACATTAGCCAGAGGTATGTATTTTCATGATTATGCTGTGTTAGGTGGTTATCATCATGCTGGTGAATATTTTGTGTTATGTGGTTGTTATGTGATTTATTATCATGTTGTTCATAAATTTAATTTCTGCCGAATAATAAATGGTTATATGTTGATGACTAAATTGTACAGGATAACATTCTTCTATTCTCTATTTTAACTTGTGTTTTATAAGGCTCTGTGGGAAGAGACCTTACACCTCTGGAGTGCCCAGTCTTTGGACTGCATGATCTATCGCCACATGGTGAAATCCTAGAAGCAAACACGTGGCCCAATCACGCGAGTGATGCGTGTCATGTTCTAACTGACTTTTCAATTCTCCAAATTCTCAAAACTTACTGACATGTGGCACACATTCGATGTGTCCACGTCATCCTAGGTGACATCCGCAAGCCACGTCACTTCAAAATTTTGGGGTCTACGTCACCTCTAGGTGATTTCATCATGTGCCACCACTTCAACTCTTTGGGCTTAGCGAATTCAGGAGTTTCCATATTAAACACACTTCTAATTCTCCTGAACTCTACATTCCTGAACTAGCCAATCTTTCGCCATGTGTCCTCCTAGATCGGATGACTAAGATTCACTTCGGGTCTTCACCCAGAGTCCATGGATCTGCACCATGTGTCCTCCTTAATCTGATGGCTACGATTTCTTCGAGTCTCCGAACTTCAAAAATCTAAAATTTATGAACTTATCTAGCCCCACTGGATTTTATCCAAAGCCATGGATCTGGCGACGTGTGGCTCTCGGTATATCAATGGATGAGATCCTCTCGGATGATCGGATGGTCCAGATTTACTTCGTCTCTCTGGCTCTCCAGGCTTCGAGAGTCTCAAATCTCAACTGAAAACCTCTCAAACAGATTCCTCCGGAGTTACTAATCTGCTGACATGTAACCTCTTAGCGATCAACGGTCAGGATCTACTTCAGACAATCCAACAGTCAATGTTTACTACAGGTCTCTGACTCTCTGGGATTTAGGAGTTTGAACTCTCAACTTCCCCTCGCTCACTCTTTCCTAGATTTCTTTCACTGGGAGCACACGATCGGTTGACACATGTCCTCCTATGGATCGACGCCCCCCAACTAATTCAGCTATTCTGAGTTTTGATGTTTGAGCCCTAACCTGTCGCATCACTGCATGCCTTTCAATTTGTGGGGGAACGCATCGACGGTTTGGGGTAACCCACTTTTCTCCTCGTAATTCTCCTGATGCTAACACATAACCCCTTGGGGAAACCATGGTTTGGATTGCGGGACCACCTTGGGAAATTATCTCCCGTGCAACTCGGTTCCCCGCAATGCCTCATGTCCATTGATCTCACTCTCCAATGGGATACGATGGTTGTGACCTTAACCCTTGCTTCCTTTTCATCGAATGACCCCTGTTAGCCTATCCTCCGATCCAACGATCTTGGATCTCTCCTGATCCTATAGTGGCGATCACTCCCAAATTCAAAGGGGACGATCACGATCCTTCGAACCCCTTACACAGGTCTCTGACATACTATCTCCCACGTATATTTTGCAATGTCATTCCTCCTGATCTTTTCAACTCCACGGTTAGAATTTGATCTCGAACCCGAGACTCTGACCAATAGACCCAGCCCATACTAGCCCGGTGTTTCAACGAGAAGCTCTGATACCAAACTGTAACATACCCAGCCACCCACAGGCTGGGGTACGCTACCTTCAAGCCCACCCTTGGACTTCTTTCTCTTACAGATACCTTTTAAAAATTAAGGATGCATAAAAGAAAAGACTTTAATGACATGCACAACAATATCCAACAAGTATGCATAGTCTAAAGATTCAATTAAATGATAATTAAATATACACAGAAGAAATACATCCATATACATGTAAATGATACCATAACAGAGAGCACTTATCTTTATGAAATATGACACCAACTAGCTGCAGACCAACGACGCTCCACCCAACTGTAGACATTATTGTTCCAAATCTCAGCAGTAGTGTCACCCCCAAGCCAGGGCTATGAATCCACAAGGATGGTTCCAGAGTGTTATTTGGCTTCCCAAACCAGTTAGCACCCAATCTCTCACAGGCTTCCCAGCTCTCATAGTAATCCAAGTACCCATCTCTCTTCTACCCAGCTTTCACCACCTGAGAGAACGAACCTCCACCTTTCTATGCCACGCAGTCCCTTAGGCAGTCCTTCTCCTTAATTCGGGCTTCAACGCAACTGGTCCAGAATATCAATGTTGGAACTCTTAAGACTCACAGCTGTGAGAAACACTAGACACGGGTCAACATATCTTAGACATGTGGCCTCAGGTCATGGATGGATCACACCAGTGACCACTACAACCAACTATCCCATGGCTAATCTTCAATAGTTCAGATCCCTTTCCCCGAGCCAAGATGCGGATGACGAATGGATCAATGAACGAGTAAGTGGGTGCCTGGAGGTTCGTGCATGAAAGTGAGTGAGGGATAGAATGGTGCAAATGCAGAAGTGAAGGAGAGAATGAGCCAAAAACCAACCGCCCCATTAGACTAGAGGTGGGTTTAAGTAACATCGTCGGGAAATCAAGAACCTCCTGGCCTTCCCCAGAAAGCTCACGTAACTGATCCCCTCCCTTAAACAAAAATGGGTAATTAGAATAGGAATAAACACTTAGCCCCTCAAGCCCCCTCTCTTGTGGAATCACAGCCCCCTATAACTCTAGTCCTTGTTCGTCTAGCAGCCAACGATGTGTTTATTACTAATAATGATAAAAACATTACATGTATTGGGCATAGTCACCCTTTAATAATTGTTTGGGCACCCTGGCCTCTCAGCATTGTAACAATACATTATTTAAATGGAGGTTCAAAACCTGGGGTGTTACAGTGAATTGCAACATTTTTTTTTTTTTTTATGAGGGGATAAGAGAGATCTTCATATATTTATCAAAATGTGAAAACAACACTTACAAAACAATACCTATTTCGTTGTTGACACCTTCAACACAAAATTCCAAGTTCCTCCTGCTTGGAAAACTTATAGATGTCAATTGTAATTCAAAATCCTTACTATATGTGGATGGGAAAATCAAAGAGAATTTAGATCCCAACTCTAAGCAAGGGAGTCAATGCCAAAAACAAAGGTTTCTGTAGAGGGAATGGTCATAAAAATACATGGAAAAATTCTCAAGACTATGCTCCAACATTAGGGTACTAGAATGATGAGTGCAATGTCCCTTCTCCAACATTTGAACCTAATTTATACTACTAAAATTTGTTTATGTTTATTTCCAATTGGAATTAGGGTTGTACAAGTGTATGGATCCTATAAAACCCACTCATGAGCACATAATTAATGCACATTTATTAATTTTTTTCACTTTTTGGAAGACACCCACACCCTTATTGAAGGAAACATGTGGGTACCCATGTGTTTATCATACAAAACTAATGGGTATGAGTCAAAAAATAAATTTATAATATGTTTCATGTGGAACAAAGACAAGCAATGGATGTTAACTTGGACAACAAGGCATCTATGGTCAAAGGTGATCAAATAAAGCTATAATAGATTCCCCGTAATGTTTGATTTTAGAAGAGAAAATGATAGCTGAAATAAATTATTATAATACATAGGAATTTGATAAGTGAAACTAGGTGGAGTCCAACAAACTCAATATCTTAAAGATACCTGCAAACAAAACCAAATTATCAAATTACTCTCTTCTCTGAGGTGGTCATACCCATGTCTAGGTGGAAACAAAAATGGCAACCAATCAAGTATGTTGTGGATCCATGAAGTGTATATATAATGAAAAACCATAACACAAAATAATACACAATGGATCTATGTTAAGGAGAACAAATAGAGCTATGTGACATACAAATAGGTTCTCCAAAAGGTATCAATGTCATATAGGTAGGTGGTACTATATGTGCAAATCAAGTAGTAGCATCACAATGAAAATATATTATAGCCTAAGTTCTTCAATCCAAACATGTCGAATGTATTATTTTATGCCATGTGAATAAATTACTTGAATTTGAACATGGGAGAAACCATCTGATCATTGATCATTGATGTATATTGTTGATAGACATGAGGAAATCCACCAATAATGATAATGGGCACCAAGGTACATAGTACACTCTAGCAAGTGTCAATAAATGTATAGACGTCAAACAATTTAGGAATATATCGATTAGGATTCATTAATATATACCCATTCTCAATAGTGAGGGAACCTGCCATTGATGACTACAATCCCCAAGGGAATATATAATCTTGAAATCTCATTCCCAGAGCATAGGAGCTCATGTCGATAGGAAGAGATCCATTGGAAGGAGGGAATTAAGGCATCCCTCACAAACCAACATGAGCACAAATCAATAACATGATATGTTTTTAAGGTATTGGACAATAAATAGATAAAACATACCACCAAGTACATTTTTTGTATGCACCAGATGAAAACAATGCACAAAGAAAACCCCTTGAATAGTAATTTACAATGAATCTTGTTGAAAAGGGTGAGAATTCCACCAATTATGAAAGTGAAATCAAAGGTACAACATGAATCCCAGTATGTGAATAAAGGTATTTCCATCAAACATAGGGGAAACCACTCAATCAATGATCAATAATGAAAATCACTAATGAGCATAAGGACATGAAATGTAACACCGTGGGTTTTGAGCCCCATATTGAATAATGTATTTTGTTAATTGATGAAAGGCCAGAGTGACCAAACAATTAAAAGAGGCCAGTGTGCCTAAAAAATGTAATGTTTTTATCGTTATTAAAATAAAACACATTGATGGATTTTATACAGACAAGGACAAGAGTTATAGGGGGCTTTGATTCCACAAGAGAGGGGGCTTGAGGGGCTAAGTATTTATTTCATATTTTTAATTACCCATTTTGTTTAATGGAGAATAAAAGTTACGTGAGCTTCTTGGGAGGAAGGCCAACTGATTCCTTGATTCCAAGAACTACATAAACCCATGTTTGTTCTGGGGTGGGGGATCCTATTCGGATGTTGGTTTCTTCTCATTCTCTCATTCACCCATTCACTCAATTTCTCATTGTTCACACCTTTTGTTGGGATTTTCACTCCACTCATTCTCTCACCCACTCGTCTTTCCTAATCCGTGTCTTGGCTTGGGAAAGGAAAATGAATTGTTGAAGAGAAGCCATGGTATTTTTGGTTGTAGATATTGTTGGTGTATTCCAGCAATGAATCAAGACCTGCATGTCTGAGATGCTTTGGTCTGTGCTCATTTTTTCACATAGTTATGAGTCCTGAGAGTCCCAACATGGAGATTCTGGACCAACTGCACTGGAGCCCTGGAAGGAGATGGACAGCCCAAGGGACTGTGTGGCAGAGAAGGGGGTCCATTCTCTTGGGTTATGTATGATGGGTAGAAGATATTTGGTGTACTTTGGATTGTTGTGGGCATTGAGAAGCCTATGAGAGCTTGAGTGGTGACTAGTTTGGGAAGCCGAGTGACACTCTAGAACCATCCTTGTGGATTCATAGTCGTAGCTTGGGGGTGACACTACTGTTGAGACTTGGAACATTAGTGTCTATCGTTGGGATGAATGTCCTTGGTATACATCTAGTTGATAATTCTTTTCATTAAATATAAGTTCTCTTTGTTATGGTTTTATTTACTTGTGTATTTATTCCGCTGTGTATTCAATTATCTATGAATTTCATATATTTTATATGCATGCTTGTTAGTTATTGTTGTGCATGTCATACGGTTCATTTATTTTATGTTGTAGCATGAATATTGATCAATGCATGTGAATATTTCATGCATCCTTATTAATTAGAAATGTATCAGAACATGAAAGGAGTCTAAGAGTGGGCTTGAAGTAGCGTGGCCATTCTGGGGTGGCTGGGTATGTTACAGAAAGTGATGTAGCCCAACGTGCAGGTGGCTGGGTATGTTACATATTGGTATCAAATCTTCAAGTTGAAACATCGATATGATATGGGCTAGGTCAGTTGGTCAGATTCTCATGGTTGAGATCAATTTATGACCTTGAAATCGTAAATCTTAGGAGAAATGGCATTGCATAGTCCACATGGAAGTCAGGCCATCAGAGATCCTTTGTAAGGGATCATGGGATAGTGACCATCCCTTTCAAATTCAAGAACAATCAACATCGTGGGATAAAGGGATATCTCTATCGTTGGATCGGAGGGCAAGTAAACAAGGGTAGTCCGATGAACGCGAAACCAGAGGTGTGGGTAAGGTTAA
Source organism: Picea sitchensis (assembly GCA_010110895.2). Lineage (NCBI taxonomy): Eukaryota > Viridiplantae > Streptophyta > Pinopsida > Pinales > Pinaceae > Picea > Picea sitchensis. The sequence continues at coordinate 56,764 of SNQJ01S0031231.1, read as the reverse complement.
GCCCCAGCCATCAGATCTAAATTGTTGATTTCCAGTCGTCGATCGAGGCGAAGTGCGAAAGGTAATACTTTAGAACTTCACTGCTTCACTGATCTTCGTAGGCAGGAAAGGCTTGAACTAATGAAGGTTGGAGTCACGAATCCCCTTCGGTCGTCCAATTTGATGGGAGGAGTGGAGGAATGTTCGTTGTTAATCATGGTCAGCCGACATTGACCACTTCCAGAGTTTTTACTCAAAATTTTTTCAATTTAGATGAACTTCTATAACCTGGAGTACTGGAGCACCAAAGTCACGAAGTCCCATTGATCGTTAGATCAAGGGAAGGAATTTGGAAGTATGTCGAACATCAGATCTAGTAAGGGTGGAAGGCTAGCAGATTTTCGGAGCTTCAAAAGCTCGCCACTTCGGCATTCGGTAGTTCAGGAGTGTGGGGGTCATCTAGAGTGAGAACCCCTGAAGCCCGAAGCCTAGAGTTAATCATAGCCATTCTCTATGGGAGGAGTGTGAGTCATCGATTTTAGTTTGACATTCGACTATTCGGGAGGTAACATGTGTTGGACTCAGGAAACACCTGAAGCCCGGAGTCCCGGAGTCTTGGATTTGATATCAGTCAGAGATCAAGGAGAAAGGTGTGGAACGTCCATTAATTGATGACATGTCACTCAGATTGTATTGTGTGGGGACATGTGTCACCCAGATTCAACACCTTTTGGACCCCAATCTGTTTGTTTTTAGTGACACATGGCACATGTTCCATAGGTCCATGTCACCTTAGGTGACATCAACATGTCATGTCATCTCTGGAAGTATGTGACTCCGAGGGTTTCCAAGTTTCTATCAGCGAAAAGTGTCGAAGCCCAAAGTCGCGAAGACACACAACCCATCAATCTAGGATTCCTTTGGGACCTTTCTCGACCGTTGGATTAAGAAGTGGAGGAGTAGGGTAAATAATTTGATGGATTATCGCTCAGGGGGAGTTGAGAAGCAAGAGAACTAAATGTCACGGAGGCCCGGAGCACTGAATTTTGGAATTGGTTGAGAGTCGTTTGTCTCAACACTTGATTAATTTGAAACCATTAATTCTATTGAAGCCTCCAGCTGGGGGTGGGACCGTCCACTTGACCGGAGATCAAATCTCGAACGTCCGATATGTTGGTGGAGTTAGTGAAGACTTCAGCAAAGTGTATCTCTGGGGGAATTTGGAAGCTGAAAACAGAGAACAATCGAAGGACGAAGTCTAGAGGACTTGGTCCCCACATTGGTCTCTTGATAAGGTAAAAAGGGCCTGGGAGGTAACCTAACTCTTGAATTATACTGTTCACACAAGCTCCCATGTGGAAGGACATGGAGTGAGGTGCTAAGGAAGGACTAAGCCTGTGGTTTTGAGTCGATTTCACCTGGGTACATATTTTGAAGAAGCACATGTGCAAAATTTGAACTCTGTATCAGCTAAAGGATAACATGGAAGTGTTATATGATGGAGAATGATAATATATTTCTTCACAAATTGAAAAGATAAAAAGGACAGTAGCATTGTTTAACAATTAATTTTGTTTATAATAAAACTAACAAAATGGTCACTTGCACATTTTGTAGAATTAAGGGGTTTAAACATATCAGTTTAGAATGCGTATTCAAGAAATGGAAGAAGGAGAGAGAGATTCCAACCATGGTAAAGAATCCAAAGGTCAGAATATAAGTGTTGGTAATGCTGAGATAGAATCCAAAAGACGCAAGGTCAAAGGAGAGAAAGAAACATTGATAGAGACCATGAAGAGCCTTCAAATAGAAGTGAATAGTTACAAAGAATACAACGAGAGACTGATGAGAGAAAAAAATCAGATAAATTCTCAAGTGATGCAGAGCTAAAATCAGTTGTAGAGGAAAAAAAAGAGGGGATCAAACTCAAAACAAGAAGAAGAAGGAAGGTATCATGAAAGAAGATATAACCACAAGAAAGTTGGTTATTCAAGAAGTGCTAGCAGAACCCATAGAAACCACTCACCTCCTTACTCAGAAAGAAAGTATTGTGCATCTGAAGACTCCATAAGTAGTCCAAAGGTGTCCCCTGTTAGGAACCAAAGAAGAAGGCATGAAGTGGACATTTTGCAAGGAGAGTTGAGGAAGATTAATCCACCATCCTTTGATGGTGAAAGGCAAATGGAAGATGATGTTGAGGCATGGTTTCTTGGACTCAAGATATATTTTGAATTGCATAACTATTCATCAAACCTAGAAGCCAGAATTTCCACCTACCATTTACATGGAAAAGTTGTAATGTGGTGGGACCAACTAAAGAAATTTGAGCATATTAATGAGAATAAGACCACTAGGAATAAGTTCAAGAAGTATTTTCAGAAGGAGTACCTCTCAGAGCACTTCTATGACAAGAAAATGCAATAGTTCTTTGAACTTAGGCCGGGAAGCGCAACCATGGTAGAGTATGAGAAGAAGTTCTTGGGGTTTTTAAAGTATGTGGGGTTTATAAAAGATGAGAAGGTGAAAATACAGAGGTTTTTAAGTGGTTTTCCTTTCATTTATAAAGAAAAGATTCAGTATGATGAACCCATGATCTTGACTGAGACCATCAGGAAGACTAAATACATGTATGAGAAAGGCCAAGGAAATGAATCCATGCAGAAGTCTTGGAAGGATAAGAAGAAGGAGAATTTTGATCAGAGGAAGAAGGGATTCAAACCTCCTTTCAATAGAAATGAACCTAATAAAAATCATCAAGACCACTATGCTAAGGATGAATCCAAGAAAGAAGACTCCTTGGGAAAAAGGAGAAGACCACCAATCCAATGTTGGGGATGCAAAGAAGATCACATGTACAAGGATTGCCCACACATAAAGGACAGAGTGAAGATCGTGCACCACATCCAAGAAAATACAATAATAGAATACATGGGAAGGATTTATGCAACCTTAGATGATCCACAAGAAGAGTACCAATCCGATATGATCGAGGTGGAAAGTAAGATCATAAATTATCCTATTGTTATTTTAATTGATTCAGGAGCAATTCATTGTTACACTAATCCTAAAATAGTGGATAGATTACATTTGGAGAAAAATAAGCTTGGAAAATTAAGTTTGGTTCAGCTAGCCACTGGAACCAAAAGGCGAATCCATGATATGGTCATAGGTTGTTCCATAATTATTAATGGTGTGAATACTAGTGCTGATATGAACATCATACCATTGGGGTCTTATGATATTCTAATTGGGATGGATTGGTTGGACAAGCATCATGTTGTTCTATATTTTCATAGCAAGACATTTACATGCCTTAATGGATATGGAAAACAAAGCACCGTGAAAGGAGTTCCAAGACCCATCTCTATAAGGGAGATTTCAGCCTTATAGTTAAAGAGGTGTTTCAAAAAAGGATGCCAATTGTATGTAGCCCATGTGGAGGGGCCAGAAAAGACAAAGGGGCCAAGCCTTGAAGATTTCTTGGTGCTACAAGAATTTGAAGATGTATTCCAAGAAATACCAGGGTTTCCACCAAAGAGGGAGATAGATTTCTCTATTGATTTAGTGCCAGGAGCTGACTCGATATCAAAAACACCTTACAGAGTGAGTACACCAAAATTAAAATAATTACAAATGCATTTGGAAGAATTGTTGAAGAAAGGGTACATATGTCCAATTGTTTCACCTTAGGGAACACCAGTACTCTTTGTCAAAAATAAATATGGAACTTTGAGGCTGTGCATTGACTTTCAACAACTAAATAAGTCCACTGTAAAGAAGAAGTATCCTCTACCCAGAATTGATGACCTCTTTGATCATCTAAGAGGAGCAAAGGTATTTTCAAAGATAGACTTGAGATCAAGTTACCATCAGGTATGAATCAAGGAAGAAGACATCTATAAGACAACCTTTAGAATCACGTATGGGCATTATGAATTTGTAGTGGTTCCATTTGGACTGACCAATGCACCAACTGTCTTTATGTGCTTAATGAATAGCATATTCAAAGATTATTTGGATAAGTTTGTCATAGTATTCTTGGATGACATACTGGTCTATTATAAGTCTGAAGAAGAGCATGAACATCACCTAAGACTGGTATTGCAAGTGTTCAGGGAACATCAGTTGTATGCCAACCTTAGTAAGTGTTATTTTTATCAAGAGAATATCCATTACTTGGGACACATTATTTCAGAACAAGGTATAGTAGTGGACCCACAGAATATTGAATCCATTAGAGGATGGCCAACACCCATGAATGTTTCATAAGTCAGATATTTTATGGGGTTAATTGGTTACTACAAAAAGTTTATAGAAGGGTTCTCTAATATTTCCCATCCCATCACTTCTTTGCAAAAGAAGGGAATTAAATTTGAATGGACATCTGAGTGTGAAGAGAAATTTAATTTGTTGAAGGAATTACTTACTAGTGCACCTGTTTTAAAGATTTTTGACCCAAATGAAAGTCTTGTGGTATGTACAGATGCATGCAAGGAAGGACTTGGTGGAGTCCTCACTTAAAATGGACATGCCATTGATTATGAGTCCAGAAAGATTAAATAACATGAGAGGAACTATGCCACACATGACTTGGAACTTGCTGCCATTGTTCATGCTTTGAAGATGTGGAGGCATTATCTCATGGGGAAGATATTTGAATTAAGAACAGACCATAGTGGTCTAAAATGTCTTTTTGAACAACCAACTTTGAATGCCATGCAAACGAGATGGCTAGAATTTTTAAGTGAATACAATTTTGAAATCAATCATATCAAAGGTAAAGAAAATAAAGTTTTTGATGCAATTAGTATAAGAGAACGTCTCATGCATGCTACAACTGTCAGTATGCATCAGTCAAACTTGAAGAGAAAAATTTTAGATGATGTTGTTACAAATCAGCATTACCTACAGGTAAAGAAAATCTTACATCAAGAAAATGTACAACAAAAAATTAAAGAATATGAGATGAAAGAAGATGGATTACTTCTGCATAAAAATAAAATTTATGTTCCTAGTTCCGAAGAACTCGGGAATATGGTATTAAAATAAATGCATACTGTTCCATATGTTGGACATCCTGGTTACCAAAAAACAATTGCAGCAGTAAGAAGTCAATTATTTTGTCCAGGAATGAAAAAGGATGTTGTTTATTACATCGCCAGATGTATGGAATGTCAGAGAGTGAAAGATGAGCTTAGGCACCCAACGGGTTTGCTACAACCCTTACCAATTCTAGAGAAGAAATGGGAAGCAATAACCATTTAGTTTATAACAAAATTTCCCAGGACAACAAGACAACATGATTCGATCATGGTAGTGGTTGATAAATTGACAAAGGATGCTCATTTTGTTCCTGTAAGAAAAACTTATACATCAACTAATATTGCATAAATTTACATGAAAGAGATTGCTAGGCTGCATGGTATACCTAAGTAATTTGTCTCAGACAGAGATACCAAGTTTACTTCAAATTTATGGAGGGGATTATTTAAAGGATTTGGTAGAAATATGAACTTTAGCACAACATACCATCCACAGTCAGATGGGAAGATAGAGAGAGTCAATCAAGTAATTGAAGACATGTTGGGAATGTATGTGATGGATAAGCCATCTAAGTGGGAAGATTACTTGCACTTGGTTGGGTTTTCCTATAATAATGGGTATCAAGCTTCATTGAAAATGAGCCCATTTGAAGCTTTGTATGGTAGGAAATGAAATACTCCAGTGAGTTGGGACAACCTAGCAGATAGAGTGGTACTTGGGCCAGAATTAATCAAGGATATGGAAGACCATATGGTTAGAATTAAGCAGATTATAAGGCAGCTCAGGATAGATAGAAAATTTATGCAGATAAGAACAAGACAGCTAGAGAATTTAAAGTGGGTGAGCATGTGATTTTAAAAGTGAATCCCAAGAAGAGCTCTTTGAAGTTGGGTAGTTGTACAAAGCTGACAGCCAGATTCTATGGTCCATTTGAGATATTTGACAAAATAGGGCAAGTTGTATACATGCTTGCATTGTCGGCTTCCATGAATGTGAATATTTTATTTCATGTCTCTTTGCTAAAAGAATATATACATTATCCTAACCATGTTATGGATTGGCATCTGATTCAGGTAGAGACAGAGGGAGACATTCAAGTCCAGACAATGTGAATATTGGACAAAAAAGTCAAAATGCTCCAGAATCGAGTTATAGAGTTGGTAAAAGTCTAGTGGACCTGCTACGGTCCTGAAGATGCTACTTGGGAGCATGAAGATGCCATACCGGCAGAGTACCCACAACTTTTTGAATAAATTTTGAGATTTTAATATTTGTTTTGTATATGCACTTGAAGACAGTTCCAAAATAAGGGGGAGGGGATGTAACACCCCAGGTTTTGAGCCCCATATTGAATATTGTATTTTGTTAATCGATGAAAGGCCAGAGTTCCCAAACAATTAAAAGAGGCCAGTGTGCCTAAGAAATGTAAATTTTTTGTCATTATTAATGTAAAACACATCGTTGGATGTTAGACAGACAAGGACAAGAGTTATAGGGGGCTATGATTCAACAAGAGAGGGGGCTTGAGGGGCTAAGTATTTATTTCATATTTTTAATTACCCATTTTGTTTAATGGAGAATAAAAGTTACGTGAGCTTCTTGGGAGGAAGGCCAAGTGGTTCCTTGATTCCAAGAACTACATAAACCCATCTTTAGTTTGGGGTGGGGGTTCCTCTTCGGTTTTTGGTTGCTTCTCATTCACTCAATTTCTCATTGTCCACACCTTTTGTTGGGATTTTCATTCCACTCATTCTCTCACCCACTTGTCTTTCCTCATCCGCTTCTTGGCTTGGGAAATGCAAACAAAATTTTGGAGATAAGACATGGTATTTTTTGTTGTAGAGATTGTTGGTGTATTAAAACCATGAATCAAGACCTGCATGTCTGAGATGCTTTGGTCTGTGATCCATTTTTATCATAGCTGTGAGTCCTGAGAGTCCCATCATGGAGATTCTGGACCAACTACACTAGAGCCCTGGAAGGAGATGGACAACCTGAGGGACTATGTGGCAAAGAAGGGGGGGCATTCTCTTGGGTTGTCCAGGATGGGTAAAAGAGATTCGATGTAATTTGGATTGTTGTGGGTGCTAAGAAGCCTGTGAGAGCTTGAGTGCTGACTAGTTTTGGAAGCTGAGTGACACTCTGGAACTGTCCTTGTGGATTCATATCCATGGCTCGGGGGTGACACTATTATTGAGACTTGGAAAAACAATGTCTATGGTTGGGAGGAATGTCCTTGGTATACAGCCAGTTGGTGATTCTTTTCATTAAAGATAAGTTATCTCTGTTATGGTTTTATTTACTTGTGTATTCAATTATCTATGAATTTCGTATATGTTATATGCATGCTTGTTGGTTATTGTTGTGCATGTGATATGGTTCATTTCTTTTATGTTGTATCATGAATCTTCATCAATGCATGTGAATATTTCATGCATCCTTATTAATTAGAAATGTATCAAAACATGAAAGGAGTCTGAAAGCGATCTTGAAGTAGCATGGTTGGGTACATTACAGAAAGTGACGTATCCCGTCCTGTGGGTGCTTGGGTATGTTACACAAACCAATGATGAAAGAAAGTGATAGGGTGTTATAACAACAAGTATACCCCCCAGATAAATGTGTCATAGTTGTTAGGAGAATAATTGCCAACGAGAAGGAAATGATGAATCCTTCCATATTAGCATGAGTGAAAACATTGGGAATGATGAAAAACTAAGAGAAACTTGATAATATGGAAGAATGACATGGATGGTTAAGAAATTTGAGGAATGACCAAATTATGATAAAACATTTTTTGAACATAAGAATAATACAATAGTGACTTGATCAATAATAGAGACTAAAAGGAACCAATGATATAAGCCAACAACATAAGAGGCATTGAGGCCATTTCCATACTGACTAGATGAGTAACCAATCAGAGGTGTGTAAAAAATATCTTAATCATGGGACAATTCCTAAGGCATTACTAAAAACTAAATTGTGAAACACTGACACAATACAAGTTCTTTTTTCAAAGGTGACATAAGTGACTTGTTGCTTCATATTTAGAACAACATGAAGATATCAATTATTCCCCCCCTCTCCATTTTTTTTTATAAATAAAATATTTTTTGTCTTTTTCATATTATAATAGCCTAAAAAGGAATTAAAAAATTCATAGTATAGTGGAAACAATGAGTGTTTCATGGCATGCAACTATGTTCCAAGCACATGGAACAAACCTATACAAAAATAATGCAAAAAATGTGCTAGGATAGAAACACACACTCATTATCAAGTCTCTTCCAAGGAAGGGTAAGTCTAAAATGTAGAAACAAGTAATGCAAAGGAAAGTGGCAGTTAAGAATGCAAAGGTGGCAATCATAATGTGGAAAACTGCAACAAGGCATTAGGAAAAGTAGTGTGTGCGGTGATAAGCACAAGAAATGAAAAAAGAAAACAATTATAAAGGTGAGAATCCCCATGGGAATGATTAGAAATAGATGATAAATATGAATGAGGTTCATAATGAAATTGTGGTGACCCCACTATATAAACCATAAAAAAATTATGATACCATTTAAATTAAAACGCAGTGCAACATGCTGGAAAAGTTCATGCTTATAACAACACTATTAAAACATGAATGCAACTAATTTATCAATCTTAGAACAACATATATTTTGCTAAAAACTTAGATTTCATGCAAACCAATAAAAATCCATGAATACAACTAATAAATAGAGATAAAAACACTTATCGTTAAATAAGAAAATGGACAACCAACTGCAGGGGACATGCATTCCTCCCAATTGTATGTTTGCTACTCCAAATATCAATAGAAAATCACCCTCGAGTTGGGGATACAAATCCAAAAAAGAGGTTGTCTCTCATAGTCCAATTCACTCCCACAACAAACTAGTTTTTCTACAACTATCTCAATCCTCCATCTATCTTCCCCTCAACCTGTGCAACCAAGGAATTGGGATCCCCCTTCACTACACATGGTCCCTCAAGACTTCCCACTTCCCTCCAAGGCTCCAACACAATGTTGGCTAGGAATATTCATTGTTGGGGACTTTAGGGATGCTAGCTACCTTAATAAAACTAACAGAATAGTCCATTGTTAAAGGGAAAATATCTCATACATAAATCTCCCTCTCTACAGGCCTAAAAACCTACTTCTTCATGCAACAAGAGCTCCAAAACAAAGCCCACAAAACCTACTATGGTTTCCTTCAGGCTTCAATTCTCAACACTCCTTTGTTGCTCCAAAAAATGCATGCAAAAACTACTCACAGTGGCCATTCAAATTTCTCTTTTACCCTTAAGAGTTGACTTACATTTCCCAAGGTTGATTGTAATCAACCCCATTTCTCTCATAACTATGGGATGTGACCTTTCCCACCAACCCCTCTTACACGTGTTTAATGATTGGGCTCTCATAAAATCAAAAAGAAATTAGAAGGTTCACTCAAGGAAATAATTTTAGGAAAATGAGTTGGAATTAATACCTGTGAATAATCCCCCCCTCGGACCCCTCTCTTAGATATTCTTAGACATTTCCCTCTCTTGTGGAAACTTAGACCCCAATTACTCTGTTTGTGTCCACCTGTAGCTAATGTCACATTTATTTTAATATTATGATCATATATAATGTTTACAAATTACATATTTGGGCCCATGATCATACATCATATTTAATTCCATATCGTTAAAATGGGGATTATAAATGGGGATGTTGCATTCCCGCCCCCACAAATTGCACCATCCTCGGCACACAACACCATATTAGTATACATGTATTAAATTTACATCATAATACTTGAAACGTTTGCAAGTTCAACTCCTACAACAATTCCAACCATCAAACTCTCATTTACCGCAATTTGCACAACGCAACAAAGTGTACCCCCTTCTCTACAATGCAATCCCTTAGGTTGTACCACATCTCTTCTAGGTCTCCAAAATAAATTGGATAAGAAATATTTGATATGTTGTAACACCCCATTTTCTCAAGCATGTAAATATATGTCTAAATGTCACCATGAGTCATGGTTAGTATGCTTAATGTTTGGACTATGATGAACAATCAAAAAGATAAAATTCATTTTGATGATAATAACAAATGAATTGTTGATGGGTGGAACACTTACATAGAAATGATGTCATGAGAGGGAATATGGAGGACAATTCCTTTCCAATTTAATATTCAAGAAAACTCGGATTACCCATTTTTCCAGAATTTCATTTAATGAAGGAAGTTGGTAGTTGAACTACCAACTTCCAACAATTATGAGAAAGAATGGGGGTGTTGTACCGAAACTTCCTTTCCTTGGAAGCATGGGTAGAAAAGTACCCATGTAGAGAATTATGGGCTAACCTTGAATTTGGGGGGAAATCAACCCACAAAATTTGAGAGGTCAGAGAGTGGGATGAGACCTATGAAATGGAGAAGAGAATGTTCATAAAAAATTCTCTAGTTCATAGAAAAATAGAGGGAAGTCAAGTTCTTTGGTTTTTGAGTGAGAAATAGCAAGGATCTCTAAATCAAGATGATAAACATGGGTGGTAACTTTTGGGTGTCAGCTATGCAAGCTAACTGTTGTGATGTTAGGATATTTAGACACTTAAGGGTTAGTTAAGATCTACTTGGTCTAATGTGTAGTTAGGTCAAAGAGTGTTTCTTAGTGTGTTTCTTTATTATGCATTAGTATGCATTTGTAATTAGGAAATTCAACGGTCAAGATATGTTCTCGACATAGAGTGATCCGACGGTTCACATTCTCCTCAATCTTAACAGCCATTGATCTGTGGATTAACACCCGATTGGTCCATGATCTATATTTAAAGAGCATGGAGGGCCATTTTCTGATGATCGATTGTTAGAAACTCTCTTGTAAAATCTCTCTGTAATCTTTTTTCTTTTTCATTAATAAACTGCTCCTAGTGGCCACGTTGGATGGGGTCGTGGATGTTTCCACGTGGGGGTTTTACCACGTCAAAACATCAGTGTGTGATATTTGATCTAGTTGTGTGAGTGGTTATTCAAGTTGTTCATCCTATATTGGAAGACCTATGTTGTCAAACATGGTATCAGATCCTGTTTGAAGACCCACTCCTGTTGTAGATCGAGATTGTGAAGTCGAATTGCATCATCTCCATTTTTTTTACATTTTCATACATTTTCTGGTTGAGAGGACTATTCCATTATGTCTGAAGAGCTCGTTTCATTTAGGAATGCTTTTCGTTTCACTCGAAAAGGTTTCCATTTTCCCAAGATACGGCCATTTCAACTAGATCTTGGGGTATAAAGCCTGAATATGCCCTTTTTAAATTTTTGCAGAGTATTATTTCGGTTTTATATTATTTTTTTCCGGGTTGCTACTCTTTTATATCTGCGTATTTTCTTTTCCCCGCGCCCTGTGCGATCTCGACAAATCAAAAACAAATAGGAAAAGATGCATTTTCCGAGTAATCTAACCGAGATCTAACCCTTGTCATAGAGAAGCGAATTTTTTTCCTTATATGAAAAGAGTTTTATTTTTAGCACACTCAACAACAACAACAATCCTCTTCCTAAACAATACAATATTTTTTGCTAGCCCATTTGGTCAAATGTTTCCTTATTAAGTAAGAGGTCTTGAATTCAAGTCTCTCTTTTTGTTACTTTTTTTTTTAAAAGTTCATTCTCAAATATAAAGTGTATTTCACTTTATATAAAGTGAATCACTATAAGTAGTTTTAATATTTTAGAGTTATTTATTTTGCATGCAGCTTTTCTTTTATAAAGTAAATTCATTGTAAAAGTGAACCCCACTTCTTTTTATAAAAGTGGGTCACTTCATAAAGAAACTTACACCATCACGTGGTCCTTTGGTTACCGTTTATACCTTTTTAAAAAAGGGTATAACTTACACATCTGAAGTCCTTTTTCAGTCTCGTTTTTTTTAAAACCGCCTAATTTTTCGAGATATTTCCATCCAGATCATCAGTTTCAGTTTTTAAATCCATATTATCTACATATTTAATATGTATTCTTCAAATAATATTTTTCTTACCACCACCAACTACTTCCAATGGAAATCCCAGATGGAGGATTTATTAAGAAGTAAAGGCTTGTACCAGATTACCCTAAGAAAGGAAACATCACCTACTGATGTTGATAAGAAATTCAAATGGGATAAAAGGAATGATGAAGCACGTGGACTAATCAGAATTTCCATCTCTCCTGATTTAAGGTTCCACCTTCAACAAATTAATAAACCCAAAGAAGTTTGAGAAAAGATTGAATCTGTGTTTGGTAAACACAATATTATTCGAGCACAACAGTTAGAAAATCAAGTACTCACTTTAAGTCCAAGTGATTTTTCTTGCATTGAAGACTATCTATCTAACTTTAAAACACTTAGAATTTGATGTGAAGAATGTAAGATAAAGATAGAAGAAGATCGTTGCATCTATCTTATTCTTTCTAAGCTAGGTAGTGTATATTCTGTGTTTGTATCTACCTTTTATGCCATGCAAGAGTCTCTAGGGACAACTTATCAAAAACCCACTCTTGAGAACTTTTGTGATGCTTTGATTATATAGTAAGATAATCTTGTACAATTTGAAGTGATCAACACTATAGGTACCTCCAACAAAGCCTTAGTCGTCCATCATAAATATAAACCCAATTATCCCAATAAGAAACATTCTTGCCACAACAACAAGCAACATAAGGTTCCTAAACCCACTCAGACAACTTACGCTCCTACTGGTGACAAAGGAGCAAAATATAAAAATAAGAAAACTGATAGACATTACAACTTTTGTGATAAAGATGGTCATGATGAGTCCAAATGTTTCAAGAAGATGGCAGCCTTGTAAGAAGCGATGAAGAATCACAACATCAGTATTGATTCTACTTCTTCTTCTTCTTCTCATGGACATGCACTTTCTGCTTTTGGTTTCTCCTTCAATACAACTTCTACTTCTTCTTATGATGAGTGGCTTATTGATTCTGGAGCATCTTATCATATGGCTAAGGATAGAGACATATTTTCTTCTCTAAATGAATGTAACAACAATAAAATATTTGTTGGTGATGATAGATCTCTTAGTGTTGAAGGATATGGAACAATTCAAGTAGAAAATGGTCATTTCAATGATGTGTTATGTGTTCCAAGTCTTTCTTGTAACCTTCTGTCAGTATATCAAATCACTCATTCAGGTGAAGGTAAAACCGTAGAGTTTTCACCTCACCAAGTTGTAATCAAGGATCTAAAATATCCTAAGCATGTTCTTGCAACTGGAATTGTTGATTATAGTACCAGGTTTTACAAGTTTGAAAACTTTGGGTCATCATATTTTTTATCAGTTTTTGTTTCTCATAGTGATGAATTGAGCAAACTTTGGCATGAGTGGTTTGGTCATCTAAACTATTGCTCATTGCAGCATCTATGTAATCAACAAATGGTGACCGGTCTTCCTCATGTTTCATGCAAAGATGGTGTTTGTGCTAGTTGTGTTCTTGGAAAACATCATCGAGACAATTTTGACAAATGTGCCTCTTGGCACACCTCAGACCCTTTGCAGGTTGTTCACAGTGATTTTTGTGGTCCACTTTATCCTCCTTCTTTTTCTAGGTGCAAGTATTTTTTAACCTTCATTGATGAATTTTCCAGACGTACTTAGTTTTCCTTATTAAAACTTAAGAGTGAAGTTTTTGACAACTTTTTGGCCTACAAGGTCCTTGTAGAAAAGAAATCTAGACATCAAATTCAAAGGTTAAGAACAGATAATGGAGGAGAATATGTGAAAAATAATTTTATAAGTTACTGCACTACACAGGGCATCCAAATGCAACATAATGTTCCATATACACCACAACAAAATGGTGTTGTTGAGAGAAAGAACTGCACATTAAAAGAAATGGCTAATTGTATGATCCAATATAAAGGATTAAGTCTAAAATATTGGGCAGAAGCCATAAACTGTGCAAATTACATAGTAAATCACACTCCCACAAAGGCTCTTAAAAATATAACACCCGAAGAAGCTTGGACTAAAATTAAACCAGATGTAAGTCACTTCCGTGTATTTGGCAGTATAGCATGGGCTCACATTCCTAATGAGAAAAGGAAAGAATTGCAGCCTAAATGTGAGAAGTGTATATTTGTTGGTTATTCTAAAGATGTCAAAGGTTATATACTTCTTGAACCACATTGCAATGAAATTATTATTAGAAGAGATGTTAAATTTCATGAAAATTTCTTGGCATGCGAGCCTAATTTGGCATTTGTGCCTTCCTTGGTCTGCGATCCATCATCGACGTTTGTTCCTTCTTTTGTTCTGGTTTCTTCTTCAGATGATGAGAGTGAGGATGAAAATCTACCTCCTCCTACACACCTTCCTCCAGATGAGTCCTTTGAACCTACACTTGCACAACTCCACCACTTCTTAGATGGGTCCATTCAACATGAGAAGCAGCTGGTGATATTTCCAGTGATCCTTCAGATCAGCATCGAACACGTTCACAGTTCCAATGAGCCTCTTCTCTTTTGGCTCAAGTTTCAGAGAATCATGATCCATATAAATTTGCAAAAGCTTCAAGTCATCCAGATTGGGATACAACTATGAATGAAGAGTATCATTCTTTAAAGGAAAACAATACTTGGGATCTTGTACCTCTTCCAAAAGGAAGAAAACTTGTCAAATGTAAATGGGTCTACAGAAATAAGTATGCATTAGATGGAAGTTTTAAAAGACCCAAGGCTTGGTTAGTTGCCAAAGGTTTTTCCCAAGTTGAAGGTGTTATCAAACAAAACAGCATGAACGCAGGAGGGTAGGTGCAATTTGTAGCGGTTGAAGTCCCCTTTGAAGATTCAATGCGACACTATCTCCAAGCATAGTTGGAGGGACTCCAGGGTTGGAAGGTGGATAAAATTTTGGCAGGGGCGCTAAAGTATATGGCGCGCCCAGCTCTCAACTCCCATCCAGATCAACAGCCAATGATCATTTCGAGGCCGCAACATGCATAGAAGTTAAAATATTAAGGGTGGGATGAAATCCCAACCGTGGTTTTTTGGGGACAAAATGTGGCAGAAGAAGGTTTGTTTCGGGCGCAAAAGCAGTGTGGGCCTAAACCACTCCCCGCAGCCCTGAAATGCACATGCACATATGACGCCCTATCCAATGTTGACAAGTGGCTGCTCGACAGTCATTTCGTCGTGCTCCAATATCAAGGAGGCGCCAACCAATGAATGAGGATTGACTTTCATGACCTCAACACCCAATCCAACAACGACAGGTGGCCCTCTGCTAGTCGTCCCACCGTGCTCCAATCCCGATGAAGATCCAGTTAATGAAGTAGGGACTGGTAGTTGAAACCTCAACTCATCCCATAAATGGAAGGATCAAAATTTATGGCTAAGGAGGCAGGACTATCATCAAGGTACAATGATGGTCATTTTTTCTGCAGGTCCACACTAAACCTAGTTTGCGTCTGACAAAAGGAAACACGCATAGTCTGACAAAGGATTGCTCAGACACAAAGCTTTGAATGACATTTCCATATCACACTCCTGGTAGTTGTGGGATGATCTGAGTATAAGTAGATCAGTTCAATATTTTGTTATGGTCGTCGAATGGTTGAGCAAAGCTCCCTACTGTGTAATTTTTGATGCCAGAACTGTCCTCTGGTTATGTATCAAACTTGACACTTTCTCATTAATAGAAGTCATCTCCTTTCATCTCTTTGTTTAAACTGTGCTAAAACACTCGGGCATGGAGGATCCAATCAAGGGTTGTGGTTTTATTGTAATGTAGGTTTGATTATAGTATTGTTTTGACCAGTTTTAGTTAGTTCCTTTGTTTTCTTATTTCCCCTTATGCTAAAAGGCTCGGGCATGGAGGATCCAGTTGATTTTTTGTAGGTTCATGGTAATGTAGGTTTGATTATTATGTCGTTGTGACATATTTCAGTGTTTAAAACTTGAGTTCAAGAGTGCTCTTGAGTCTGATTTTTTCTTCATCAAGTTGCTTGAGGGTCAAATGCTCATAGAAGTCTTGTTCACCTCTCTCACTAAGTCTTCCTTCTACTCACACTTAAAATCAAATCAATGAGCGAAGTTAATGAGGACCTCACTTCCCTATGCATTTCTTGTCTGGTTTCTGTGTTAAAATCATTCATGTACTAAGTTTCATCCATTTGACCTCCACTCATAAAACCAACATCCACCAAACATTTCAATGGGTACTGGGCTTATCCTCTCGCAATCTGAGGGCGACTCTCAGTGATAACATTATTGGTATCATTGTCGGGGAACGAATTGAAGACATTTCCCTGGGATTGAATGACAAAGAAATTTTGATTTGAAGGTGCATCAGAAATTAGTAACTTGAAGATTGCAGCTTGCACCTAGCGACTCCACTGTTTCAATTGTGGATCCCAAAGGCAGACACACGAGGTCTACTCCACAACTACCTCTAGAAACACCTGAGACTGACCTAGAAAATATTATCAAGAAAGGAAATACCTTTCAATAAGGCCTTTCAAATCCAGTAGTTGCATCTAATTCTCCCGTTATACCATATTTTGGAGTTTCCATAAGTTTAAATTTTGGAAGTTTTCCTGTTGAATTCTCCCCTTTTGGTCTTCTTTTAGAAGGAGAAAGTTTTGACACCATTGTTTACCCAGGAACTTAGAAGATTTTCCCACTTTGAATTTTCCTACTTCCCCTTCTATCAAAGTTGTTGCATTTAAAGAAGGGGGAAATTGTTTTCCCTTGTACCCCATATCATTCTCCTCCAACAATTAGTCGTTTCCTCTTTCTCCAAGAAACATAGTTGCAGTCCTACTTGCCCAAACTCCATATCCCCCTGGTTCTCCTATAGTTCACATCCCAATGGAAGGTGTTAATCCTCATAGAAATAGAATGGATGCCATAGTAGTTGCTAGGTATTCCCCTCTTGTGTTACCTCAGCCTATGAATTCCCTCCCAGTTGGAGATTACCTCAAGTACATGCCCAAGTTTACAGGGGAGGAAGACATAACTACAGAAGAACACCTTTCAACTTTTTACAGTTATGTAGATAATCTTAATATTGAAAATGAAGATGTATGGTTGAGAGTTGTTTACAGAGCCTTGATGGTGAGGCTAGAAAATGGTTCAGGGGCTTGAATCCTAGATCTATTGATGGGATTGAAGCTCTGGATGATTCATTCCTGAGACATTGGGGGGACAAAAAGGATTTCCTTTATTATATTATAGAGTTTGGGTCACTTAAGAGAGAGGAAGGGGAAACTGTCAGACTTCTCAAAGATATTTAATAAGATGTACAATAGTATTCCCACTGAAATTAAGCCTACTGAAACCTCTGCCAAGATCACCTATGCTAGTGCTTTGATCCTGAGTTTTTCCTCCTGTTAAGAGAAAGAAGAGATACCTCCTTGGATGATATGCAAGATGCAGCCCTTGAAGTAGAATCCAATATATTTCCAGTTGAAAAAATTAGGAGCAAGGTTGATAAAGACAGAAAAAAAGGTAGGGCAGAAGCTTCAACCTCTGGTTCCTCTGCTTCCCATCCTCAAGTTGATGAATTGACAAAGATGGTAAAATTTCTTTCTGCAAAAATGGAGAAATTGAAATTTGAGGGGAAACAAGGCTATAGGAACACCCATAATATTGATAATAGGGGTAACTTCAGAAGACCCAATAATGCCCCTCAGATCATCCAAAGAGATCAAAGAAATAGGGACATGGACGATCAAGAAGTCCAAGCCCCTCTACATAATAACCTGGTTGGTCATGAAGAAGGGGAGGAAGAAGATGTAGATCCTGAAATCCATTGTCTTGGTGACACCTTTTCCTCTCCTCATCTAGCCCAGTATACATATGAAGAGTCTCTCATGGGCAGCCAACTAAATGAGATGAGAAAAGAGGAAAGGACCAGTGGAAATCCAAAAAGATACAACCTCATGTCCAAGAAGAAAGAGGGAAATCCTGACATTCCTGATCAGCCTACTAGAACATATCATCATGTTAAGGAAGTGGTAGCTAGAAGCAAAGAAAAAGAGGCACAAAACCCCTAGGAAGTGGTTAAGAGCCCTATCCCAGAAGTGAAGGAGATTTTGAAGCCTCCCTCTTCTTTTATCTTTAAGAATGAGATTCAAAAGATTAAAATCCTTGTACCCTTTTTAGAGCTAGTTAAAAATGAGGATTTCAGAAGGTACCTTTCCAAAATGTTGCATCCTGAACCTTAATCTCATCCCAAAGACTCAATCAACCTCCAAGATGAAAAACTAGCTGTCATACTAGGACCTTTGGTAGAGGATAGAGATGACTCATTCCCTCCCTTCTATACCTCGTTGAAAATTCATGATAAGGTGTTGCACAATTGCTTGATGGATTCAGGGGCATCTCACAATCTCATGCCTAAGATTGTCATGGATGAGCTTGGTTTGGAGGTTACAAAAACCTATCATGACCTATACTCATTTGATTCTAGAAATATTAAGTGTCTCGAGGTTATCAAAGACCTGGATGTGTCCTTATTCCAGTTGTCAATGAAGAGTGTGGTCATGGATATTGTGGTGGCTGATGTCCCCCCTAAGTTTGTAATTCTTTTGTCTAGATCTTGGATCTAAAGATTGGGAGGAACTTTACAGATGGATCTTTCATATGCCACAATTCATGTGTTAGAGGGAGAACATAGAAGGATTTATAGGGAAGCACATCTTGCTTACATTATCAGTGATGAAGAAAATCCTACCAACCACCCCATTTTTGCATTTGATACTGATTTAGGAACCATTATGTTACAACTCACTGATGGTCCTCAATCACTTATTGAAATCAGAAAACATCCCATCGCCTCTTGTAAAGACCCTCCTCCCAATACCTCTATTTGGGAGATGTTTTTTATGGAACCTCTTTTGAGATAGGCACTGGTGTTGGGGTAGTTTTTATTTCCCCTGCCCAAGAGACCATATCTCTGTCTTACAAGATTGAATTTGAAGCAAAAAATAATGTAGCAGAATATGAGGCTCTTGTTTTGGGTTTGAGAGATGCCAAAGACATGAAGATTGAGGAGCTGGCAGTATTTGGAGATGCTGAGGTGATTGTTCATCAAGTCAGAGATCAATATCAGGATAAGCACCCTAGGTTAAGGGCCTACATAAATGAATTCTGGGATATTCTTGATAGTTTCTTCTTGGATTGTAATATCTCATTTGTTCCAAGAGAGGAGAACATTGTGGTAGATTCCTTGGCTATTTCAGCAAGTAAGTTCAGGGTTCCTTTGCCCACCCAACTCAAGTATGAGGTGGAAGTAAAATACAAACCCTCTATTCCTGACAATGTCAAACATTGGAAGGTTGTTGAAGATGATATTGAGATAGAAAAGTTCCTTGAGATTGTGGATGAATTTTCTGATTTGCATATTGATCAGGACCATGATACTAAAGAAAACCCCCATGCTGATATTTTTCTGAATAAAATTTTCGACCATCATATTGTTCAGTTTCCAAGTAACCATATTCCAAAGGGACTTGTCCCCTTGGAGATATTGTTTGACATAAATGATGTTGTTTTAAAGGTTAAGGGTTCAACCAAAGATGTTGATGTGACTAAATGCAATTTAGGAGCAGAGGAGGATTCCAAATATGTCAAATTGTTTAGCAGTTTGTCAAAGGAGAAAAGGAATGAGTATGTCAAGATTATGAAGGAGTTTGCTGATGTGTTTTCCTAGAAATATCAAGATTTGAGAACATATGACACCAGGATCATTGAGCATAATATTGCTTTGAAAGAAGAGGCCAAGCCTTTCAGACATAAACTCAGACAGATAAATCCCATTCTACTGCCTATTATGGAGAAAGAAGTAAAAAATTTGTTGGATGCCCAGATCATCATCCCTTTGAGATATTCAGAATGGGTAGATAACTTGGTGCATGTGAGGAAAAAAAATGGGGAAATAAGGTTATGTGTTGATTTCAAGAATTTGAAAAGAAGCTCCAAAAAGGATAACTACCCCTTGCCCAAGATGGAGCATATTTTGCAGAGAGTGACCGGTTCATCCAGGATGTCCATGATTGATGGCTTTTCTAGCTACAATCATATCTTTGTCCTGCCTGAAGATAGAGAAAAGAAAACCTTCACTACTCCTTGGGGAACATTCAAGTACGCTAAAATGCCCTTTGGATTGATGAATGCAGGGGCAACTTTCCAGCGAGCCATGGACATTGCCTTCATTGAGGAGAAGGACAAATTTGTAGTCATTTATCTAGATGACATTACAATGTTCTCCAAATATGATAAAGATCATTGTCATCATCTGAAGAAAGTATTTTTGAAGTGCAAAAGGTTTGGTGTCTCCCTCAATCCTAAGAAATCTTTGTTTGCTATGAATGAGGGAAAATTATTGGGGCATGTTGTGTCAGCTGAAGGGGTGAGAATTGATTCAAGCAGAGTAGATGCCATCCAAGCCTTATCTTTTCCCAGATCTAAGAAAGAGGTTCAATATTTCTTGGGTAAAATCAACTTTCTGGGAAGATTCATTTCTAATTTTGCTGAGTTGGTTAAGCACATTACAGTCATTCTTAGAAAGGGAAGAGAGGTGAAATTGAATGCTGAGTCCATAAATTATTTTGGCCAAATCAAAAGGGCTTTGACTGAAGCACCTTTTCTCATCAGTCCTATCTATTCTAAGGAATTTCTGATATTTTCGTTTGCCTCATCTGATACATTGGTTTTTGTTTTGCTACAGAAAAATACAGAGGGGTTAGAGCAGTCTATTTCCTTTTTCAGTAGAGCATTGAGGGATGTAGAAATGAGATATGATATTATGGAAAAGCAGGCATATGATTTGGTAAAATCCCTCAAGGCATTCAAAATCTATGTTCTGCATTCAAAGATTATTGCATATGTCCCATCATCATCAGTGAAAGAGATATTGATTCAGCCCGATATAGATGGGAAGAGAAGAAAATGGATTGCCAAAATTTTAAAGTTCGACCTGGAAATAAAACCCATTAAATTAGTAAAAGGCCAAGGTTTAGCCAGGCTGCTGGATGAATCAAACTGCAAGGCTTTAGGGGTTAATTTCATGAACATAAACTCAGAAAATTAGGAAACCGAGATTGTTGATAAAGAATCTCATGTCATCCTTAACTTGGCAGTATGCACCTAGTATAAAGACATCATATATTTTCTGCAGAAGTTGAGGCCTCCTGATGGTTTGGACAAAAACAAGGTGAGAGATTTGAAACTCAAAGAAATCAAATATTGTCTCATTGATCATGTTTTGTACTGGAAGGATCCTCTGGGAGTTTTGTTAAGATGTCTAGACCCACAAGAAGCCCAAAGAGCTATGAATGATTTTCATGACAACTTATGTGGGGGACAACATTTTGGAGGACCACAACTTATAAAATCCTCAGAGTTGGGTATTTATGGCCCAACCTTTTTTCTGATGTTTATGAAAATATTAGAGCTTGTTTCAAATGCCAAAAGTTTTCTGGAAAGCAGTGGAACAAATATTTTCCTTTGAAACCTATAATGGTTTCTGGACCTTTTCAGCAGTGGGGTCTTGACTTCATTGGAGAGATCCACCCAGCCTCAAGTGGCCAACACAGGTGGATTTTAACTACCACTGATTATTTAACCAAATGGATAGAAGCCATCCCTACAAGCAATTCCTCCCACAAGGTCACCATTAGGTTCCTTGAAGATATCATGTCCAGATTTGGCTGTCCAAGAAGAATTGTTACTGAAAATGTTACCTCCTTAAAAGATTAATCATTTATAAATTTTTGTGAGCAGTATGGGATCACATTAACCCATTCTACTCCCTACTACCCTCATGGAAATGGTTTAGCATAGTCCTTTAACAATATCTTCGTAAATATCATCAAGAAATTGTTAGAAGACAACAAGAAAGCTTGGGACTCAAAGATGAAATTTGCATTATGAGCTGACATAGTTACAACAAAGAGGTCATTGGGTGTTTCCTCTTTTCATCTTGTGTATGGGGTGGAGGATATCTTTGTTAAGCCCTAATATTGGCTCATTACCCCTTAATTGGGGCATATTAGATTAGTAATTTTATTTTATTTATGTCATCTTTAGGCCATTAGTTGTAATTATACCTCCTAGTCTCCTATATATACCAAGGAGACATTTTCATTT
>SNQJ01S0031231.1:4258-33492 GCA_010110895.2 Picea sitchensis | reverse complement strand
CTTCACGAGTACACCCAGTTTTCCATGTTTCATGCTTAAAGAAGGTTATAGGCGACAAGATCCCAGTTCAAACTATATTGCCAGAACTTGACAAGAAAGGAAAAATCATATTGGAGCCTAAAGCCATCACTGACACAAGAATTCACCAACTGAGGAATAGATCCATTTCAGAGTATCTCATTAAATGGAGGAAACAACCGGCTGAAGATTCCACTTGGGAAGATGAGTCTTTTATACATAAGCATCCAGAGTTACTCAAGCGTTGCAGACAACAATTGTCTCAAGGGGAGGGGCATGTTAAGCCCTAATATTGGCTCATTACCCCTTAATTGGGGCATATTAGATTAGTAATGTTATTTTATTTATGTCGGCTTTAGGCCATTCGTTGTAATTATACCTCCTAGTCTCCTATATATACCAAGGAGACATTTTCATTTTGAATCATCTTGTACTTGAACATTTAAGTGGGGTAAAATGAGGTTGCCCCCTCGAAGAGGCTTGTTATCTGAAATTCTCTCTTTTTCAAGGCGTTGAGTACTTTTTCTGAGGATTTTCTATGCTATATTTATATTTGGTTTTTAACATCTTTCCTACTCAGCTTGCCTTTACTGTGGAAAAATTCCTCCAAGACTACCAAAGAGAACCCGATGATATGATCAGGACGATTCAACAACTGGTAGAAGTACAACAGAACGGGGAGTAGCTACTTGATAAAGCTCAGAATCACCAGCAGAAAATGAAGTGAGCCTTTGACAAGAGGGCAAGAAGAAAAATTTTCAGCTAGTGTTCAAGTGGGATTCCCCCAAGCAAGACAGAGGCAAACATGGTAAATATGAAGCCTTATGGATTGGTCCCTTTAATATTTCTAAAGTATTTTCAAATAACACCTATAGGTTGTGGAACTTGGAGGATTCCGAATTTTTTGGTGGCCCTATCAATGGGCACTTTTTGAAGAGATATTTTGTTTGAGCCATGATTGGCTTTCCACCATTGTAATTACCACCTTATTTTTATTTTCGGTATTGATAAGTGATTCCATAGCCCAACGGATAAGGAACTGGAAGTACGCGTTCTTGGTAGCTCATAGGGAGCATGCCAACCCCTATGGAGCCAAATGTTATCACACAAAATAGCATAAATGCAGGCGGACAGGTGCAGTCTGCAGCGGTCGAAGTCCCCTTCGCAGATTTGATGTGGCGTTATCTCCAAGTGCACTTGGAGGGACTCCAGGGTTGGAAAGAAAATAAAATTTTGGCAGGGGCGCCAAAGTATCCAGCGTTCCTAGATATTAGATCCCATTTAGATCGACGACCGCTGATCATTTCAGGGATGCAACATGCGCAGACGTTAAAATCCGAAGGGTAGGCCGAAATCCCAAACATGGTTTTGCAGGGAGGCAACATGGTGGAAGAAGGTGTGTTTTGGGCGCAAAAGCAGTGTGGGCCTAAACCACTTCTCGCGGCCCCAAAATGCACATGTGCATATGACGCCCTATCCAATGTTGACAAGTGGTTGCCCAATAGTCATTCTGCCATGCTCCAATCTCAAGGAGGGGTCATCCAATGAATGAGGATTTACTCTCACGATCTCAGCGCCCAATCCAACAACGGCAGGTGGTCCTCTGCCAATCGTCCCGCCAAACTCCAATCCCGATGAAGATCTAGTTAATGAAGAATGGACTAGTAGTTGAAACCTTAGCTCAAACCATAAATGGAAGGCTCAGAAGTTATGGCTAAGGAGGCAGGACTGTCATCAAGGTACAACAATGGTCATTTTTTCTGCAGGTCCACACTGAACCTAATTTGCGTCTGACAAAAGGAAACACACACAGTCTGACAGAGGATTTCTTAGATGCAAAGCTTTGAATGACATTTCCAGATCAAAATCATGGTAGTTGTGGGATGATATGAGTATAACTAGATCAGTTCAATATTTTTTTATGGTCGTCGAATGGTTGAGAAAATCTCCCTACTGTGTAATTTTTTATGCCAGAACTGTCCTTTGCTTATGTATCAAACTTGAGACTTTATCATTAATAGAATTCAGCTCCTTTCATCTCTTTGTTTAAACTGTGTTGAAACACACGGGCATGGAGGATCCAGTCGAGGGTTATGGTTTTATTGTAATGTAGGTTTGATTATAGTATTGTTGTGACCAATTTTAGTCAGTTCCTTTGTTTTCTTATTTTCCCTTATGATAAAAGGCTCGGACATGGAGGATCCAGTAGAGGTTTTGTAGTTTTAGGATAATGTAGGTTTTATTATTATGACTATGTGACATATTTTAGTGTCTGAAACTTGAGTTCAAGATTGCTCTTGAGTCTGAGTTTTTCTTCATCGAGTTGCTTGAAGGTCGGATGCTCATAGTTGTCTTGTTCACCTCTCTCACTAATTTTTTCTTCTACTCACACTTAAACTCAAATCACTAAATGAATTTAATGAGGAACTCACTTCCCTATGCATTGCTTGTCCAGTTACTGTGTTAAAATCATTCCTGTACTGAGTTTCGGCCATTTCACTTCCACTGATAAAACCAACATCCACCAAACATTCTGATGGGTACTGGGCTTATCCTCTCGAAATATGTGGGTGAATCTCAGTGATAACATAAGAAATTGAATATAATGAAACCTTTTCCCCTGTAGCCAAAATTAATTCCATCTGCCTTGTTCTTGCCCTTGCCGCCTCACATAAATCGGAGGTCCATCAGATGGATGTTAAATCCTCCTTCTTGCATGGAGATTTGCAAGAATAAATCTACATGGAACAAACTCTTGGATATGTACAGAATGACTCTATCCTTGTTTTTCACCTTAATAAATGCCTTTATGGTCTTAAGCAAGCTCCTTGAGCTTGGTATGCCAAAATGGACAACTTTCTTATTGACACTGAATTCTCTAGATGCCATTCTGATCCTAATTTCTATACCAAGAAAGTAGGAATCCCTCTCATAATCCTTGTCCTTTATGTTGATGATCTTATCCTTACTAGTAGTGGCTCAAAATTTTTAAACCATGTGAAAACCATCCTTAAGAATAAATTTGAAATGACAGACTTAGGATTTTTTCACTATTTCCTTGGCCTCCAAGTTTTGAAAACCAATGAAGGAATTTTTCTTTCCTAGTCTAAATATGCTTGTGACCTTCTTCGTCTCTTTCACATGGACGATTGTAAACCAGCCCTTATCCCTTTCAGTCTAGAGTCAAGATAGCTTCTACCTATCCTTCACCTGAAGTTGATTCCACCTTGTACCATCAATTCGTTGGTAGCCTCTTATACTTGACTCATACCTGTCCTAATATTTCCTTTGTTGTTGGTCTTGTTTCCCGATATATGCAAACACCCCATGAAATCCATTGGAAAGAAGCTAAAAGGATACTTCATTATGTCTGGGGTACAGTTCAGTTCGGTATACATTACAGTTTAGGGGGGACTCCTTTACTGGTTGGTTTCACTGATTCATATTGGGTCGACAACCCTGATGATTGGAAGTCTACTGCAGGTTATGTTTTCATCCTTGGTTCAAGACCTGTCACTTGGGCCTGTAAGAAACAACATGCTATTGCACTTTATTCAGTATAAGCAGAGTACCAAGCAATGGTAAATGCAATTTAGGAAGCCTTATGGCTTCGACATATTCTTTCAGAGTTTGGATTTTAGCCGCAGAATCCAACTAGCCTTTGGTACGATAATCAGAGTGCCATCAAGATTTCCAAATACCCAGTTCAACATCAGTGCATCAGAAAGCTCATTCATGATCAAGTTATTGAAGTGATGTTTTTGCCTACAGAAGATCAAGTTGCATACTTTTTCACGAAGTCTCTTACAAAAGAAAAATTTTCCAAAATTTGATCTATGTTAGGAATTCATGAAGTTTTCATCAAGGGGGGATAGACTTTAATGCCTCCTTCCTTCTCCTATTGTGTCAATATTGTAAATCCTTCAATCCTATCCCAAGTTGTTCTTAAGGAGGGATGTTCAGATATTTAGACACTTAGGGGTTAGTTAATATCTACTTGTTCTAATATGTAGTTAGGTAAAAGTGTGTTTCTTATTGTGCTTCTTTAGTATGCATTTGTATACATTTGTAGTTAGGAAATTTGATGATCACGATATGTTCCCAACATAGAGTGATTTGACGATTCATATTCTCCTCGATCTTAACAACCATTGATCCATGGTTTAACACTTGATTTGTCCATTATCTCTATTTAAAGAGCATGGAGGTTCATTTGTCGATGATCGATTGTGAGAAAGTCTCTTGTAAAATCTCTCTGTAATATTTTTCTTTTGCATTAATAAACTGATCCAAGTGGCCGCGTTGGCTGGGGCCGTGGATATTTCCTCGGAGGGGTTTTACCACGTCAAAACACCGGTGTGTTGATATTTGATATGGTTGTGCTAGTGGTTACTGAAGGTGTTCATCCTCTGTTGGAATACATGTGTTGTTGAACATGTGAATCCCTCAGTCAAGAGTAGCCCCCCTTGCTTGGTGAAATTAGAGATATGTCTTTCTAATTTATGTTGATAAAGGAGAGTATCCTTCATCTGTTTACCTATGTTATTCTATAATATATTTTCCCCTCATGGAATCATCATCTAGCTTAGGGGTGTCTAGCTATAAGGATGGAAAAAGATATTTGTGCCTATGGTTGGGTGGAAAGAGGCTCACCCATCAACACTTGCCAATATATCTGAATTCTCAAATAAGTGTTGCAGTATTTTGTATATTCCATGATAAGTTCATTGATGCTATGGAATTTATGTTTTGGTTATATGAAGAATTTGATATTATGTTCAAATAGGGAAAATATTTCTCTGTGTTTGTTGTTGATTATAAAATCTAAAGAGAGATATGAAAAATATACTTATGTTGTCTATCTCTGACTGTTTTTGTTTTTAAAGATTGTTGTAAGTAATTATTTGTAAGACTAAGTTGTTAAAGTTTTCACAGAGCATCTAAAGATCAAAATGCATATTTTTTTTTGAATGAGTGTTGCTTCCTATAATATTGAAGTTGTAGATCAGTTCTGGGAGATGACTTATCCCTAGTTAATGGTCAATCCTTAAGACCTTCTTAGAAGGCTTAGTTGATTGCTAAATAATTTGTGGAAGCATAGGTAAAATCTCTTAACATCCATCCCACATGATAAGCTTGACAAGGGGGAGTCATGGAATGAAAGATAAACCATAATTCTAGTCTCATAATCCTAGGCTATATAGTTGAAAAGATAAAGTACTTAACATGAGGAATGTTGGAAAAAAAATTAAAAAACAGAAATCAAGAATTATGTATTTTGTATTTAATTCATGTCTTATTAAGACATGGTAAGAATATAATTGTTACATGATCATGTCCAAAGGTAAATATTTGAAATGGTGGTTTTTTCCTAAAAATTAGTAAAGATTTTCATGATTTTAGGTGGGCAGTAAGTCCCCGTAAAAAAAAAAAAATTACTATGGGAGATTTGATTTCCAAGAGATTTAATTTTTTGGAAGGAAACTCAGATAAATAAATATATGTGTTTACACATTTTAATATGTTTCCTAGAGAAAATTGCTCGGTGAAGAGAGGCTGGTAACTCCTAGTAATTCTCTTGATTTTACTATTTATTGTCTTAATAAGTTGATTATTAAGAATATGAATTCTTATATTAAAAACTATGAAATTCTAGCCTAGGCACGTGAGTGGAGAAGCTTAGAATTTCTCATTTTCCTAGAAAAGAAATAATTTTCTAAGTTACTCGTCATATGAATTTGGTCTATACAAAGGTTAAGTCTGTATCTTTGGAGAGATCTCTAATAATGTATTTTGTTTTATTTATGTTTGGGCCTATTTTTCCTTGATTCTCAACATTTTAGCAATATTAAAATCCCATCAGAGTATCACGCATCGAGAGATGGAAAGGTCAAGGTGCGTGTGATAAGCATTACCTCCAAGGCCGATATAAAACAAATAATAATATTAAACCTCACCAACCCACCCCGATATCATGCATCGAGAGATGGAAAGGATAAGGTGAGCATGATAAGTGATATGATAAGGGCTGATATATTATTATAATGTTGAATCCCCTACCAGAGTATCTGGTATCAAAAGTTGGAGAAGTACATGAGCATGAGATAAACAGTATACCCAGGCCGATATATATAATGGTGTTATTAAACCTCCCAAGAGTATTGTGCACTAGGAAAATAGAAAAAGGATGGTGACCATGGAAAATTATATGCACTGGGGAAGTACAATTATATTATATATTTAATTTAATAAAATCTCGATGCATTATAATATATTAATATTATTATTAATATTCCCACTGGAATATCGACACTCGGGACATTGTAAAAAAAGGGCATGTTTGGTAAGTAATATACACGGGGTCCAGTTAAATATAATTATAAACAATAAACCCTATTGGGATGTTGGGATCCCAAAGTAAAAGGGGAAAGTAAACTCTCGGTAGTTATTAGGATGGTAAAATGGATTAAGACAAAATTTTAATACATGGTGTATTAAAATTAATGTGAATTAATCATTAACAATATGTATTAAATAACTAAAATCCCAAGGCATGGATTTTTAATGTAATATTGATTCATATTAATAATATTATAAGGGTGGAAGGTGTTTCACATGGTCCAGTGGCACATAACCCTACCACACATAATACTTGCCACATATGATGAAACATATCCGCCTCGTGTGATTCCATGTCACCTTCCACGTGACAATATGCGGGCTTGTTATGCTTAGTGAAATCATTGAAGAACCATAATTTTTTATCCAGAGTCTGGGATCGAGGAAAATTTTCATATCATTGGAAATATCTTGACCAATAGAAGACAATAGTACCCTCGAAAAGAGTTTTCAATATGAATACAAAAAAAGAAAAATTTTGATACCCCACCCCTTTAAGAGGATCTAAGGGGAAGGTAAGTTATAAATGTGGCTCCAAGAACTCTAGCTACCAAAATGAAGCCTTACATACTTATGTACTTTCACCCCTCTTCAAAATTTTCAAAAATATTTTGGTACTCCTCTTGCATTATATTCTTATGCTCCCATGTGGCATCTTCAAGAACATAGCAATTCCATTGAACCTTTACCGGAACAATGGCTTTGTTCTAGAGAACTTTGACTTTCTGTCTCAGGATGTGCATTGGTTCCACCTAAAATTTCCCTTCATTCTCCACCTAGATCATAGTCCAATAAATCATGTGGTTGGGATCAAGAACAGATTTCTTCAATAAGGACACATGAAACACATTATAAATTCTCATGGATGCAAGAAATGCAAGCATGTATGCAACTGGGCCTATCTTCTCTAAAATTTCAAACAACACACAATATTTTGTTGCCAACTTTGGGAAACTTCCCAATCTCAACAAGCTCCTTTTATCCTTTACTTTTAAAAACACATGCTCGCCTAATTTAAATTCCTTGTAGGTCTTGTTTTGATCTATATAACTCTTTTACCTATTCTACACAACCTTTAAATTCTACCTAATATTTACCATCTTCTCTTCCATTTTATTTAGGCATGAACTATGGATGCAACCTCTAAGTCATGGGTAGCATAATTTCTTTCATGATTCTTTAGCTTCTTTGACTCATAACATATGACATTCCCATTCTACATAAGAACTCCCCCAATCCCTTTCTGATCCGGTATCTTTTCATCGACGTGACTTATTAAATAATTGTATTAAAAGAGCATAAACTAAAGTGCACCATAAATAAGGAAAAGCTCAATAATAAAGAGACAAAAGAATCAAATCTGAACACAAAACTTGATAACAGAGGTCTTCCTTGGTGGACTACATCTTTGGGTCCTACTCTCAACTGGGTAGGCCTTTTTATTAACTCAACAAAAGAATTTGGAAAAATACATAAGTATACCTCATTCTGGAATTAAGTCACAAAAGCTTTGCTCAGATCAGAAAAAAAAAAAATACCACTGAATTCGTGGCGTCGAATTACCCAAAAATGATTATCTACATGCCTCGATCTGACTCTGGAACTTCCAGGCCCAAGAGAAATTATGTCTCAGTTTCGGTGCCTGTAACCTACAATAAATTCACAAAACTTTGCCTCGAAAAATGTGCCCAATCGTACCGTTGCACGCCCTACTCCTCTCCCCCGTGCACTGGAAAATACCACTTTTTAAATTTAATGTTGGTCGGAGTTAACAACTTGGTCATTTGGCCCAACGATTGGCGAAGTATTATTTAGGTGTTTAGTTGGGGGAGGTCTCGGGGTCAAACCCACGGGCTCCTCCCTTTGTATTGTTTGTTTTAACCATGGAACATCTAGATAGAACCTCTGCTAAATTTAGTGGCGAAGATATGTTTGGAAGATTATTTGTTGTAGCCAACCAAATATGGTAGGATATGTATTAAATTGGTGGATTGGGGGTTGGCGCCAACCAACCCCTATATTTTTTTTATTTTTCAGATGCTGGCCCTCACTAGGCATTTTCCCACTGCCATGTGATAGCCCATGACTGGGCCACATGGTGGCCACTCATTGGTCCACGTCACCTGCTTGCACAGTCATTTCCATGTCACCTCTACCTGGTCAACGTGCCACATTACCTTTCAAGTGGCTGTACAGATGCCATGTGGATGTACGGACTGCCATGTGGTACTTTTCCATTGGTCCACGGACTAACCGAAAAATGCCAAAAATGGCTGACACGTGGCAACCTCTGGTGTTGCCACATCATCATGAAACATGTCATCCTCTACGTGTTCCATGTACCCTATATGGATGCTGACATCATCCATACTGATGTTGACGTCAACAGTACGGATGTTGAATCATCCTTGATGACTAGGCTAGGTTGACCAAAACTTTCACCACAAATATCTTTTGATCCGTAACTTCATTTGATGATTTTTTTACGCCATTGGAAATATTGTGACACGCTCTTCGTGATGATGCCAATTTACTGAGTTTTGAGGACTTTAGATTTTTTCCCTTTCTTTGTCTGCTGAGGCCATTCTGAGCTTCTTGAGGTGCTTCTGAGAATTGTGAGTTATCCTTAGGCCTCTTTGGATCCTTTTTGGATCATGCCTTCCCAGTGAGAGATTTTTGGACCACCAAAATCTTTCATCAATCAACAGATAAGTGAGGGAAGAGTTTCCTCACCTTGTCTTTCTCAATCCATTTTTCCTTGCTTGGATGTGTTCCCTTTAACCCTACTCGAAGATAATTGACATGACCCTTGCGTGAAGTCCTCGTACTTATGTCCAGAATGATATATTCCTTCAACTCGTCCAAGTACTCAGAAGAAAACTCATCAACTGAAGGTATTGAAACTTCCTCACCCTAATCCATGATCATGGGAGGATCAAAAAGTTTCAAGTTTTCCACATTTACAACTAATTAGATCTGCATATAAGGTGGAATATCTAAACGAAAAGAATTGGTTCCACTTTTCTCCAAAATAATGAAAGGTCCATATCGGATAGGTTTGAGTTTCTTGCCTTCACCCTTCAACTGCTCCTTGTTGATTTGAAGCCATACCTAGTCTCCAACCTGGAACTGATGATCAACCCTATGCTTGTCATGTCAATCTTTATACTATGCTTGACTTCTCTCCAACTATTCCCGGACTACTTGATGCACTAGTTGGATCCTTTGAATGAACTTGTGGGCCTTGTCTTCATTTATTTCTTCATTTGAATCAACATCTTTCCCATACATCAAGTCCAAAGGGACCTTAGGAAAATACCCAAAACATGTCTCGAATGGCGAACACTAAGTGGAGGAATGTAAAGCTCGATTGTAAGCATGTTTTACATAGGGTATTTGTTCATCCCACAACTTGGGATGCTTGTTGCAGTAGCCTTGAAGAAAAAGTACCATTGTTTGGTTAATAACCTCTGTCTGACCATCAGTTTGTGGATGGAAAGCAGTGCTCCTCTTCAACTTTGTGTCCATCATTCATGTTGACGACGTATGTGACACACCGTCAACTAGAAGCTCAAATCCAGACCGAGGTTGTCTAATTAACCCAAGCCATTTGGAATGAAATGACCCGACGGGTTTAATGGCTCCGTTAGCCAACTAAAGTCCTAAAAATGATAAAAGAAATAAATTAATCTAGAGCTATGATACTAACAATATATGTTTACTAATTACAAATGTTCAAATAGAAGCATGAATATATACAAATGATTATAAATAATCTATATACACTTTACAAGGTTTACTTGAAATCTTGCGAAAATGAATGTTCATAATAATGTTTCAAAATAATATAAAGTAATAACATAAATCTTTTTGTTTTTTTAATGTTTAAAGATTTTAAGCTAATAAATACTAAGCAAATACAATTGAAACAATGACACAGAAACAGTCAAATCTAATTAATGCAATCATCGTCACATTCATATATAAACAAATTTGAATAAAAGAAAGCAATGTATCTACTAACCTCTCACTGATCAGCAGTACTAAGCTAAATTCATCTCTCTGTATGAGATCCTCTTAACCGGTGTCAAGTGTAAACCTCTCACTGATCAACAGTACTAAGAAATTCGAATTCTCAGGAATGGTGTTACCAGCTATCTAGCATCAGATGTAAACTCAAAATACTTGAATACATGATCAGTCACAGATATAAACTAAACCAAGAGATAATGAACAACATAAAGAAAAGCATGATATAAAATATTATGTGCAAAACCGACTAAAGCTAATTCGACACAGATAACATTTCACATCAACAAATTACATGAGAAGATAATGAAAAAACACTTCAAAGTCTACACAAGATGAAAGCCAAAGAGTAAATTGTTTTCTCATATAGTTTCAACAAAATATGTTCATCATATGGTCCAGGAAGAACTTTTGGGATAATAGACTCTTAAAGATTGAAAAAAATAATATATAGTGATTAGCAATTAACCATGTATTGATAAAACAGACTAAAGCTAATTTAAATCAATTCATAATTAATTATTCAAAGAATATGAGGATATTATAATGAAAATAAAACCATTTTACCCATAGGACAAAAGCCATTAAGCAACCTGGAATTCCATATTCTCCTTTGAAAATACTTGTCCATTCTCCCAAAGATTCCAACCATCTGTTACTCCATTTGAAAAGAAAAGTTTACAAAAGAAGCAATATACAAAAGAGAAAGGATAAAAATCATCCTCTCAATTTCTTGGATCCCTGTGGCTCTGAAATTTCTCATATATTTATACCATGAATGAACAGTCTGGGCGTCACTAGTAATTTTCTCCATCTGAAATTTGCCTCGTAAAGAGACACAAATATATCTCAAATCATGTATTTGTTTGGGAAAATGCTCTTGTGTAAGCTAAATGGGTCCATTTTGGAGATGGGTTTTCAACTGTTTCTTCAGATTCCTTATGGTTTGGCTGAAACAAGTGCCGCAAAATTATCTATCTGTTCTTGAACGCATTTCCAAATCTTATATGTTGTTGCTAAAACATTATTTGTAGCAATCCAATATTATTTTTGGATCAATTATCTTGAATGTATTTAGATAATAAAATCAAGCCATGATCAAATCCGTTCCAAATAACTGATAATGGAAACCTGTGAAACAAAAAGAAACCAAATTAATAACTTAAAAATTGTGAATAAAACAAAATCTAGAAAAATAAAATTAAAATGAATTTAAACTAACTATAAGTTCTAAACAAATATTGTTTATATTTTCCTTTCAAATATGATCTTTAAAATTCTAGAAGCTCTAGGTTGATGGAGAGGAGAAAAATATTAATTTTGGGTTTTCACAAAAACAAATGATAGATAATTCTTTTTTTATTATTTTATTTTTATTTTGAAATGAGATGCAAACTAACAAAATAATTTAATTAGTTAAACCTACCAAATGATTTTGTGAAAATGTTTGTTAATGAGCAAAAGATGAAAACATAATCATAATTTAAACGAAAGTAAAGAGTTGAAAAAAATTAAGGTTTTCGTTTAAATTAAGATTTCTATGTTCATCTCTCCCTCATTCAAATTTGATCAAATGTGAACAAATGTCATAGAAAAGGTCTGTCGTAATAAAAAATTCCAAATTATGAAGCTCGTCCATCAACATCAAAACTCTGTAGAAAACAAAATGAAATGGTATTTAAATTTCATGAAATTCAAACCAAACAAAAGAAAAGAATATAAACTCAAACCAACCTCGAAACAAAGAAAACCAATACCAATCCAATCAAGTGAAAGGAAAATAAACAAAGAATCCAAGTAAAATTTCGAGGGACCCTAGATTTTGATTAAAGAAAAAGAAGGGGTTTGTTGGGGCCCAACAAATGGCGACTTACTGGGTGAAGCAGTTATCTCTGACCTATTAAAATTTTATCGCAGGGAAGAAGAATAAGACTTGGATATAATTTTAAGTTGCTTTGAAACAAATCCACTTTAATATTACATAATATTAAGACGCTCAAATTTATAGAAAAATATCAGAAAAGAAGAAAATAATGCTTTTACAGAGGATTATAACCTGAAGTTGTGTTTTAATCAAAGAGTCACAATGTTTATAAAAAGACTTCAGTACCATTGATAGAGCCACTGCTACCAGTAGGTAGCCTCAACAGGGATGCCATTTAACCCACTCAAATGCTTTAATTTCATCCAATAGTTGTATTCACATGATGTATACTTCCATAAAAGTTAATTTAAAAGTATATACCTGCTCTCTCTCGACCCGACATTGCTTTGTTGCCAACAGACCTGTTTAGTACCCCAACGAAGTTGTCTTGGTATCATGTGTTCATTTACCCGCTGTCAGCGAGCCTATTTAGTACCCCGACGGGTTTACACACACTTCCCACACTTAAGTGCTTCCAGCCCTCTTATGCCACTTTTAAATAATAATACAATTATAGATTTATTGATGACAAAGAGAGCGGGGTGATACAGGAGGTTAATTGCAATATAGATGAACAATTGATCATTTTTTTTTATTTGCTTTTAAAACTAGAAGTTTTATCATGGTTTAGAGATTTTAGATTTCAGTTAAGAAATCATCTAGACAATGGGGAAGCACTTAAAAGTGATTCCTTAAGAATATGGACGGTGTAAAAAGTTTAAAGATAATCGTAATTCCCAAAGATATCGACACATTTCAGTGGGAATACTCTAACAAAGACCATTTAGGATTTCATAGAAATCAACTGACTTACAAATCAATTATCTGAGCTAAACCTTAACATTAAAAACTGTTTGAACTGTTTCAAATTGCTTTAAAAAAAATAAGTCTTGAAATGAATGCTTGCTTCGACAATCTCTCTTTGATCAGAAATATATTTATTCAAAAAGATAGACAAGAATAAAGCTCATTCAAAGAAAACAAAAAACACACAACAAACAAAATCAAATTTTATTAATGGAATTCAAAATCGAAAGTGCATAAAAAAAAGCAAAATAGAAATAGAAAAAGCACACTTTCAGAAACAATTTTGGCCAAAGATAAACCCGAGCTTTGGGATTTACTAGCATCCTGCTGTAAAATAAAGGAAGAACTAAATCAAATAAAATATCATGTGCGAGCAAGTTCTTTTCTTAAGATAGTGATGCACAAGATGTTACTTCGACCAAGCATTATTATTAAAAATAAAGAGACTAAAAGAAAATATAAAAATCTTTATTAAGATGAGTGCAGTCCTACTCATGGCACCTTGGGTCAGGGTTGAATTTGGGTTAATTGATAGTTCAAATTTACTTATCTCTTTACTTTCCATTTTAAAATTTCCATGATGATAATGTGTTTGAAAAGAAATATTCAACAAAAAACAGAGAGAAAAACATTAAAGTGGACTTCCCTGACAACATTCATATTATGGTTCTCTTGGCGTACCCACTCATGTTCATAACTGCATTATTACAAAAATAAACATTGAGAAAGAAAAATAAAGGAAACCTACTCCTAAACTTACTCTAACTACTAAAAAAATCAAAATACTAAGTGAAGTCATGCTTCCAATGTAGCCATCGGAGTAACTCCAATCTTGCAATGAAAACAAAATCAAATATTAGTAACAAGAATGGTAGTACATCGAAATATGACAAAAATACATCATACTTACCTTTATCATCATCATTTAAAAACAAATCAAGCATGGCCTTACCATTCCCTTGAACATTCTTTCTGTATGAATCCTCCAGTCATTCTGCAATTTTGTCATTATATGGCTCACAAAAACATGAAAAAATGAGATTGTGAAGCTTGTGAGAGTTATTGGGACCTAACATAACCATCGACCTAGACCGAAGTGCCCCATCCTCCCGACAATTTTCCTTTCATTCCATATTTTCTCCATTTGAAGGATATAAAATGAGTGTGTCAAAGTTACTTCCTTGATCTCTAAATAAGGTGAAGATAATCTTATTGTTCCTTGGAAACTTTTCGACATATGAATACTCCAACCATTCTACAATCCTATCATAATACATGCAATTACTAACATGGGATTGTTCGAAAGAATTCACATACGACAAATATTTATGATGAGAATAAAATATTAAATTATCATGGAAAGAATCTTGTAAAAAGGTCGGATCAAGATTGCGAGAACTGGTCGTGATTTTCGATCAAAAAAGAAGTGTCCCATTCTCTTGAAACTTTCCATTGAACTCGAATACTTCAAGATTAACTATTTGAGGTGAACTAAATGGAACAACCAACATTTTTGAATAATCATCATTAGTAATAGTATTTGGTTGATTATACTTTTCAACCTCAAATAATTGATCATGGAAAAATTTAGATCCTTCTTTAAACATAAATTGAGATAAATCAATGGAAGATGCAATTTGATACTCTTTTAAACCATTTATTGATTTACCCACAGATAATTGATGAGAATAAAATTAATATGTTCATGGGCATAATTATTTTCCTCTTTCTCTTCTATTCAGTAATCTCTATTAATTTGTACCTGATTATATAGTGCATAATTCATTCCAAAGTGATCTGGAACACATGATTGCATAACAGGATGATAAAAAATATCAGGGTACAAGGAATAATATGTAGAAGACTTGAGGAGACGAAATGCATCTCTTGAAATGATCGGAATATGTGGTTCAAATTGTGGTTTTGTTCCCTCTCCTTGTATAAACTGATCAACCTCTATTGCATGCTCTTTTAAAGAGTACGAGACAATTTCTAAGAGACAATTCGGTTCATTGTGTAAGGGAAAATGTGAGAGCAAATTACCAGAATTAAATGATTCATTACTAGTTTGACCAATGATTTTGTCTCATACTGATTGATCATGCACTTGTTCAACTAAATTAGAGGAAGTTTTTTCGTCCACATGATTATCAACTTCACATTCTATTTCTTTTACTTTAGAAACAGTTATAAAATCTATGAGATTGTGACAACTGCATTTTTTAACGTCAAGGTTCCTTCCTTCATAAAAGGAGACATTGTTGGAAAAGAGTGATTAGAAGTGACATTTGCATTTTGTAAAATATGATGTTGCTCATGATCTACCAAAATGAAAGAAGTTGAAAAAAATTGTGGTGCTTCAAAGTCCTCAAGATCAACATGAAAATTGGAACCATCTTGAGGTTGAATATTAGTGCTCAATTCAGATTGGTTAACAATTAATTGATCTTGCTTGTCTGAGAGAGAAATGAGATATTGAAACCATTCATTAATAAGAGGCATTTCTTTCAAAGGGAATCTACTACAAACCTGTATGAACCTAATTGCAAAATTATTGAATGGTTCATCATTTTCTTTCCTTAAGCAACTTAATTCTTAACTTAATTCATCATAATCATAATTGATAAAATCTGATAAAAAATCAATTACAAACTCAGACAAATAATGAATCGAATTAGCCGAAAAATATTTGAACCAATATTTAACTCGACCTTGGAAGGTGAGAGCGAATAATCTGCATATAACATTACGATCAATGATATTATTTTTTAAACATTTATAAAAATATGGTCTACTGCAGATGTGTTCCCTTCACCATCAAAGGTGAGTTCTGAAAAGTGATCAGTTGTCTTGTTGGGAATAACTGGTAATGAAACATTGAAATCATGTTCCAACACAGTGATTTGGGCAGGAGCCATGAAAAATTAAGAAATTGAAGAAATTGTCTCCAAATAGTTATCTTGTCATCTAACCTGCCTTCTATTTCATTATAAGATGACACAGAAGAAAAATTTATAAATCTGGAATTATGAAAGGCTAAGGGGTGAAACATTTAATCATTAAATTTACCTCGGCCCTCCTTCTAGCGCCATTTGTTGACAGGCGTATGTGACACACCTTCAACTGGAAGGTCAAATCCAGACCGAGGTTGTCTAATTTACCCAAGCCATTTGGAATGAAATGACCCGACGGGTTTAATGGCTCTGTTAGCCAACTAAAGTCCTAAAACTGATAAAAGAAATAAATTAATCTAGAGCTATGATATTAACAATATATGTTTACTAATTATAAATGTTCAAATAGAAGCATGAATATATACAAATGATTATAAACAATCTATATACACTTTACAAGGTTTACTTGAAATCTTGCAAAAATGAATGTTCATAATAATGTTTCAAAATAAGATAAAGTAAGAACATAAATCTTTTTGTTTTTTTCATGTTTAAAGATTTTAAACTAATAAATAATAAACAAATACAATTGAAACAATGACACAGAAACAGTCAAAGCTAATTAATGCAGTCATCGTCTCATTCATATATAAACAAATCTGAATAAAAGAAAGCAATGCACCTACTAACCTCTCACTGATCAACAATACTAAGCTAAATTCATCTTTCTGTATTTGTATGATCTCCTCTTAACCTGTGTCAAGGGTAAACCTATGACAAAAGCAAGCATAATACTTCTTGAAGAAATTCAAGGAAGTGTTTCATATTCTG
This sequence comes from Picea sitchensis, assembly GCA_010110895.2. Classification (NCBI taxonomy): domain Eukaryota; kingdom Viridiplantae; phylum Streptophyta; class Pinopsida; order Pinales; family Pinaceae; genus Picea; species Picea sitchensis. The sequence goes on along the minus strand of SNQJ01S0031231.1, from coordinate 16,590 downwards.
GAGCGAGTTTATAATGACAGAAAGACAAATAATTATATATCTTGTGACCTTGAAATGTCCAATAACTGAAAATGAAAGAAATTTGAATTCTCAGGAATGGTGTTACCATTTATCTAGCATCAAATGTAAACTCAAAATACTTGAATAGATGATCAGTCATAGATATAAACTAAACCAAAAGATAATGAACAACATAAAGAAAAACATGATATAAAATATTATGTGTAAAACTGACTAAAGCTAATTTGACACAGATAACATTTCACATCAAGAAATTACATGAGAAGACAATGAAAAAACACTGCAAAGTCTACACAGGACGAAAGACAAAGAGTAAATTGTTTTCTCATATAGTTTCAACAAAATATGTTCATCATATGGTCTAGAAAGAACTTTTGGGATAATAGACTCTTAAAGATTGAAAAAATAAATATATAAATGATTAGCATTTAACCATGTATTGATAAAATGGATTAAAGCTAATTTAAATCAATGCATAGTTAATTATTCAAAGAATATGAAGATATTATAATGAAAATAAAACCATTTTACTCATAGGACAAAATCCATTAAGCAACGTGGAATTTCATATTCTTATTTGAAAATACTTGTCCATTCTCCCAAAGATTCCAACCATATGTTGCTCTATTTGAAAAGAAAAGTTTACAAAAGAAATAATATACAAAAGAGAAAGGATAAAAATCATCCTCTCAATTTCTTAGATCCCTGTGGCTCTAAACTTTCTCATATATTTATATCATGAATGAACAGTCTGGGCGTCACTAATAATTTCTGCCACTTGAAATTTGGCTCGTAAAGAGACAAAAACATATCTCAAATCATGCATTTGTTTGGGAAAATGCCCATCTGTAAGCTAAAAGGGTCCATTTTGGAGATGGGTTTTCAACCGTTTCTTCATATTCCTTATGGTTTGGCTGCAACAAGTGTCGCAAAATCATCTTTTTGTTCTTGAACACATTTCCAAATCTTATCTGTTGTTGCTAAAAAATTATTTGCAACAATCCAATATTATTTTTGGATCAATTGTCTTGAACGTATTTAGATAATAAAATCAAACCATGATCAGATCCGTACCAAATAACTGATAATAGAAACCTGCTAAACAAAAAGAAACCAAATTAATAACCTAAAAATTGTGAATAAAACAAAATCTAGAACAACAAAATTAAAATGAATTTAAACTAACTATAAGTTCTAAACAAATATTTTTTATATTTTCCTTTAAAATATAATCTTTAAAATTCTAGAAGCTTCAAGTTGATGGAGAGGAGAAAAATATTAATTTTGGGTTTTCATAAAAACAAATGATAGATATTTTTTTTATTATTATTTTATTTTTATTTTGAAATGAGATGCAAACTAACAGAATAATTTAATTAATTAAACCTACCAAATGATTTTGTGAAAATGATTGTTAATGAGCAAAAGAAGAAAACATAATCATAATTTAAACGAAAGTAAAGTGTTGATAAAAATAAAGGTTTTCGTTTAAATTAATATTTCTATGTTCGTCTCTCCCTCATTCAAATTTGATCAAATGTGAACAAATGTCATAAAAAAGATGTGTCATAATAAAAACTCCCAAATTATGAAGCTCGTCCATCGACATCAAAACTCTGTAGAAAACAAAACGAAATGGCATTTAAATTTCATGAAATTCAAACCAAATCAAACAAAAGAAAAGAATATAAACTCAAACCAACCTTGAAACAAAGAAAACCAATACCAATCCAATCAAGTGAATGGGAAACAAATGAATAATCCAAGTAAAATTTTGAGAGACCCTAGATTTTGATTAAAGAAAAAAAAAGGGGGGTTGTTGTGGCCCAACAATTCTCCACAATCTTGTCCATAAATCTCCAAGGAACCAATTATCTCAATCCAAGATAATGGATGTGGGTAGCCCAAAGTGAACCCAAACATACTAAAATAATATATTAGCAGTTTTCTCACCAGTGATCTGCTTTTTACATGGCATCAAGATACACATCTTTCTAAACCTATCCACTACTACATACAAGTAGTCATGACCCCTTTTCAACATTGGTAAACCTACTACAAAATCCATGGATGGTATGGAACCAAAAGTGGTGAGTACAACCCCAATTTTCTATTAGTGGGATTACAAGTAGAACACATCATACACCCCTTTACATATTTAGTTAAAATTTCTTTCATCTGAGGCCAGTAACAAAACCTTTGCAAATGAGCCATATTTTTTCCTACCCCAAAATCCCCATACACAAGGGAAGTGTGAGCTTATCATATTATATGGACTCATTCACTTGTAGGAATACATAGCTTTCCAAGATGGTAGAGTAATTTCCCCTGGAGACAATAGTTCTCTACCTGTGCACCATGGGTTAGCTTCTCAAATACATCTTTAAAACATTCATCAACAACATATTTTTCCACATAGCTATCACGAGATAAAAAAGAATTCTTCAAAATAATAGAAGCAACAATAGGAGGTCTCGAAATCATATCAGCTACCTTGTTACTTGTACCCTTTTTGTATTTGATTACCAAATGGAACTGTTGAAGAAAACCCATCCACCTGTAATGTCGCGACTGTTGCAGCTTGGTTTGTGCTTGGAGATACTATAAGGGTTGGTGATCTATATGTATGATTCTTTCCTTCCCTAACAAGTAGTGCTTCCACTTTTTCACACTTTAAACTAATGCATACAACTCTTTATCATATGTTGGATAGTTAAAAATAGCTTGGTTAAAAGTTTCAGAGTGGTAACAGATAGGCTTACGATATTTCATCAATACTGCACCAATGGCATAACTGTTGGCATCTGTCTCGATCTCAAAAGGATGTTGAGTATTGGACAATGCTAATACTGATGTAGTACTGATATTTTCCTTCAAAGTGTTGAAGGATTTTTGTTTCTTTCCTCCCCACTGAAAAGTGTTCTTCACACTGGTTAAGGCATGCAAAGGAGCTGCAATGAAAGATAAGTTTTCTATAAACCTCCTCCAGTACTGAACTACACATAAGAATCTTCATACTTTGATTACAGTTGTGGGCTCAAGCCAATTTACAATTACATCAATTTTGGAAGGATCAGTTTTCAATTATCCTCCTCCTACAATATGACCTAAGTACACTAGTGCAGTCTTGCCAAACTCACATTTGGACAATTTTACATATAAATTTTTCCTTTGCAAAGTATCCAATACTTTCTTTACATGTCGTACATGTTCATCCCAAGTCCCACTAAATATAAGAATGTCATCTAAATACACAATTACAAAATCATCTAGAAATGGCCTGAATACATCATTCATTACACACATGAAGGTTGTCAGAGCATTACAAAGCCCAAACGGCATAACTAACCACTCAAACAAACCCGGTTTGGTCTTAAAGGCAGTTTTCCATGCATCCTTTTCCGCAACCCTGATCCGATGGTATCCACTGTGCAAATCCAACTTAGTGAAATAAACAACATTCTTTAATTGATCAAGTAAATCATCTATACGAGGAAGAGGGTATCGATTTTTCACCGTGATTTTGTTTAAGGGTTTGTAATTGACACACATTTGCCATGTACCATCCTTCTTTGGCACCATCGCGATCAGAGAACCACAAGGAGTTGAACTAGGCCTAATGATCCCTTGATCCAATAAACCCTGTACCTGTTTTTTGATCTATGTCATCTCTATAACCGACATCTTGTACATGCCCACATTAGGAAGAGGAGAATCTTGTTGAAGATGTATTTCATGTTGGATTTCCCTCTTAGACGATAATCCATATGGTTTCTGAGAGATGTCATCATACTTAGAAACAATATCAATTAATTATTTCTTATGAGAAGGATCACATCCCTGGAAGACGTCAGATGTTTCGACATCATTTTCTCTTAAATTCATGAGTACATATCTCTTATTAGTGTTTATGAGTCTTTTCATCTGTCCTACACTAATAAGGGTTGTGTTAACCTTCATGCTGTGGGCTCTAACAATATATTTCACTCCTCCTTTAGTAAGGTGATATTTATTCTCATGATGGAAGAAGAATTCTTTTATATCATAAAGATAAGGACTCCCTAGCACTATGCCACGTATCAAGTGAAACAACATCCAAATCCACTTCATCAATCAACTTTGAAGCAATAGAAAATTTAACCCTATACTTCTTGGTAACATTAAGTTTTTCTTTATCACATACCCAACCAAGAGGATAAGGCTTTGGATGTGGTTTAGTTTCAAGACCCATCTTGTTGACAAGTGCTTCAGATATTAAGCTAACTTGGGAACCCGAATCAAACAATGTATCTATCTTAGTATGTTTAGATATGGCCCTTATGTGAAATAATTCATTCCTCTTTCTTTCATCATCATGATATTCATTACTGGAATTTGATCTAGCATGAAGGGAATCTTTACCTTGTACTCCAACCATTGTGATCTTTTCTTCATCTCCTGAATCGGAACCAAGATCTTGTTGCACTGTAGGAACAGTCTCTATCTTCCCCTTTCTACCAAACCGTTTCGGTCTTTTATATGGATGTAATTTCCAATAGTGTTCATCGTCATGACCATTCTTCTTGCAATGAGTGCAATATGGCTTTCCTTCTTCCCTCTTTACATTGGCGTTCTTTTTATCCTTCCTTTTAAAATTTCCTTTAAACTGCTTATGTGGGAAATTGGAAGGTTTTTTTGTGGGATCTTATTGAACATGATTTCCTCTGTTTTCAAGGTGAGTGGCTTGCACACAAGCTTCATCAATATTGGTGGGGTTAAACAATAGTAAAGTATGACGAATATAACTGTGAAGTGCGCCAATATACTTCATTAAAGTTTCATAAGAATCTAACGAAATATTTAATGCAAGAGCTTTCTTCCTAAATTCTTTCGTGAAACTTTGTACAATTTGACCTTTAATTTGTCTTAGATTCTGGCATTCCATCATTGCTTTATGTAAATAACCCAATGGATAAAATTGTTTCCTTATTGCTAATTTAAATTCTGACCATGAGGAAAGAATATTACCACACATACTTTTGTCTTGAAGCTTTCTCTCCCACCATACAAGAGTGGTGCCTTCCAACCGAAAAGAAGCTAATTGCACTTTGACTTCCTCTTCATAAATCTATTGTACACGGCAATATAATTCAACCTATCGGATCCAATTATCTATCTTTTCAGGATTAGCATCTCTATTAAACATAGGTAAAGCAAATTTTACATCATTCTTTAATAATGGTTTCTTAAAAGAAGCTTTATGGTTAGAATGATGAGAATGATCAGAGGAAGAAGAGCTAGAACTCTATGATGAATATGGAGGCTCAGGAGGGTCTCCTCCAGTGCCTTGATTCACTGAAGTATTTTCATCCGCTAATGCTTCCTTTTTCTTCCCTTTCTTTTCCATTCTCTTCTTGTAATATCCATACATTTTCTCGACCATATTTGAAATGCGATAGAATACCATGTGGAAGTTCTTCTCCTATTCACCACACTTGTCCTCTTCATCCATTTTATTCCTTCAGGATGCACAACCAATCTCCGGGTTGAAAGTCTTAAGTGTTCCTTCACCCTAGTTATGCTTGGCCCTAGTAAGCATTCACACTCAAAAATTCAAGTCATAGATGACTGCTCTGATACCAACATGATCCAGGATATTTTCATTGATGTGACTTATTAAAGAATTGTATTAAATGAGCATAAAATGAAGTGCACCATAAAGAAGGAAAAGATCAATAATAAAGAGACATAAGCATCAAATCTGAACAAAAAACTTGATAATGTAGTTCTTCCCTGGTGGACTACGTCTTCAGGTCCTGCTCTCAAATGGGTAGGCCTTTTTATTAACTCAGCAAAAGAATTTGGAAAAATACATAAGTATACCTCATTCTAGAATTAAGTTGCAGAAGCTTTGCTCAAATCAGAAAACAAACAGCACCACTGAATTCGTGGTGTCGAATTACCCAAAAGAGACTGTCTCCACGCCTCGATCTGACTATGGCACTTCCAGGCCCAAGAGAAATTTTGTCTCAATTTTGGTGCCTAAAACCTGCAATAAATTCACAAAACTCTACCTCGGAAAATGTGCTCATCTATACCGTCATGTTCCCTGCTCCTCTCCCCCATTCACTGGAAAATACCACTTTTTAAATTTAATGTTGGGAAGAGTTAACAACTTGGCCATTTGGCCCAATGGTTGGTAGAGTATTATTTAGGCATTTGGTTGGGGGAGGTCCCAAGGTCAAACCCGTGGGCATCCTCCCTTTGGATTGTTTGATTTAGCCATGGAACATCTGGATATAACCTCTACTAACTTTAGTGGTAGAGATATGTTTGGAAAATTGTTTGTTGTAGCCAACTAGATATGGCGGGATATGTATTAAATTAGTAGATTGGGGGTTGGCGCCATCCAACCTCTATACTTTTTTTTTATTTTTCAGTTGTTGGCCCTCATTGGACATTTTCCCGCTACCATATGGAAACCCATGACTGGGCCACATGGTGGCCACTCATTGTCCCACGTCACCTACTCATACCATCACTTCCACGTCACCTCTTCCTGGTCAGCTTGCCACGTCACTTTTCGGGTGGTTGTATGGATGCCACATGGATGTATGGACTGCCACATGGCACTTTTCCATTGGTCCATAGACTGACCAAAAAATGCCAAAAATGGGTGACACGTGGTAGCCTCTGGTGCTGCCACGTCATCATGCTGACATCATCATAACACATGTCATCCTATGTGTGTTCCATGTAGGACACTAACATCATCTGTACTGATGCTGACATCAGTAGTACAGATGTTGACTTATCCCTGTTGATTGGGCTACGTTGACCAAAACTTTGATCGCAGATATCTTTTGATCCATAACTCCATTTGACGAGTCATTTACATTGTTGGAAAGATTGCGACGTTCTCTTCGTGATGATGCCAATTTTACTGAGTTTTGAGGACTTTGAATTTTTTCCCTTTCTCTATCTGTTGAGGCCATTCTGAGCTTTCTGAGGTTCTTCTGAGAATTCTGAGTTATCCTTAGGCCTCTCTAGATCCTTTTCGGATCACTTTCTTTCATGCATCTATGCACACAATGAAATATTCGTCCAAATCTACAATCTTTATAATATATGCATTGGTCAATAATTCCTTTAAGTGTTGGAAACTCTCCTCACACTTAGTAGTCCATTCAAATTGTGTTCCCTTCATCTGCAATGAAGTGCTTGGATTTGCAAATTTGGAGAAACATTCAATGAATCTCTTATAATATCCAGATAATCCCATAAAGGATCTTACTTCTGAAACATTCTTTGGTGCTCACCAACTTTTGATTAGCTCAATCCTTTTAGGGTCCATAGTTATTCCCTCCTCTGAGACGATGTAGCCCAAATAATGGATTTTCCTTTGATAGAAAATGTACTTGACTATATTTGTGTACAATTGGTTCCCTCTCAACAATTGTAGCACAATCCTCAAATGTTGTTAATTCTCCTCCTCTGTCTTGGAGTAGATAAGAATATCATCCAAGAAAACAATGATGAATTTGTATAGGTAATCCCTGAACACTCCATTCATTCGACACATAAAGATATCTAGTTCATTTGTCAAGCCAAATAGCACCACCAAAAACTCATAATGGTCATGCCTTGTCCTAAATGTTGTCTTGCTAGTGTCTTATTCTATGATTCTCACCTGATGGTAACCTAACCTTAGGTCAATCTTGGAAAATATCCTTTCTCCTTTCAATTAATTGAAAAGATCATAGATTCGCAGTAGAGGGTACCTATTCTTTACCGTGATATTATTAAGCTATCTGAAGTAAATACAAAACCTCAAAGTTCCATCCCTTTTCTTCAAAAAGAGAAATGGGGCACCCCAAGGTGATACACTTTGGCGTATGTACCCATTTTTTAACAATTCTTCTAGTTGCATCTGCAACTCTTTTAGCTCCATTGTGCTCATTCTAAAGGGAGTTTTGGACACCGGGGTAGCTCTAGGAATTAATTCAAAAAAGAAATCAATATATCTTATTGGTGGAAATCCTGGAAACTCCCCAAACAAATCTTCATACTCCTTTAGTATTGGATCATCTTCAACATTTGGCTCCTTATCTTTGGTTGGCTCTTCCATATGTTCTGCATATATTTGGCGTATTTTCCTAAAAACTCTTTTCAATTGCAATGTTGAAATCTATCTGATAGATATAGTCCTTGGAACACCTTGCACTATCCTTGAATTTCCTTCCTCATCAAGGCATGTGAAATCCTTGTTGTAGCAATCTAGGACATCACGATTCTTATCCAACCAATCCATACCAATTAAGCAATCATATGATCCAAGTGGTATGAGGTTTAAATTTTCCTTATCGTTAACTCCATTCATGAAAAATGAGAAATCCTTGACATGTTCAATGATTTTTCTCTTGGTTCCACTGGCTAGCTAAGCCAACCAAAAATTTTAATGCTTACATCTCTTAAATTTAAAACTTTCAACTATTTTTGGATCTATATAGCTATGACTAGCTCCATAATCAATCAAAATAACTATGGGCCAGTTATCAATCTTACCTTGTACCTCAATTATGTGAGATTGGTAGTCTTCTTATCTGTTGTCCAAGGATGCAAAAATCCTTGGCATGATCCTACCCACATCATCCATTGTATTAGATTCCTAAATGTTGTGCATAATCTTCATCTTGTCTCCCTTATGAGGGAAATTCTTATACAAGTGGTCTCCTTCACATCCCCAACATTTTATAGGGTGTTTCCTTGGATTTTTTTCTCAAGGAATATGCCACTTTATGTTCACCTTGTGTTTACTATCATTTCTAATATTATTGAGAGTTGTTTATGATGAAAGGCGACTTGAATCCTGTCTTCTTATGATCCATCTTTCCTCTCTTCTTCATCTCAATACTTTTAGAAATTTGGCCTTCCTTTGTTCTGATCATACAAATACTTAGCCTTGCTAATGGCTTCTTCCAATGTTCCAGGCTCATCAAATTGGATTTTTTCTTTGTAAAATGATGGAAAACAACTCATGAACCTATGAATTTTTACCTTCTCGTCCTTGATGAAGTTCATGTACCTCAGAAGCTCCAAGAAATTATTCTCATACTCATACATGGTCATGATTCCAAGATTGAGTTCAAAGAACTCTTACATCTTCTTGTCATTGTATTACTATGATAAGTATTGCTGCTAGAAATATCTCTTGAATTGATTCCAAGAAATTTTATTTTCATTAATGTGCTTGACCTGCTTGAGTTGATCCCACCACATAGATGCATTTCCTTGAATATGGTAGACTACAATCCTAGCTTCCACATGTGATGGGTAATCATGCAACTGGAAATATTTTCTCATGCCCAACAACTAGGATTCAACATCTTCTCCCATCCTATTCTCTCCATCAAATGACGATATATTTATTTTCCTGAGCTCTCCTTACAAAATATTCGACTCGGGCCTCCTTCTTTGATTTATGACAAGGGACACACTGGGGCTGATATATGACCTTGAATGTGCATTTTATCTTTTGGTAAAGTGTCTCGGTGAATGAAGATGATGTCTACTAACACTCCTTGACTGCCTAGATCCCCCATGGTCATCCCTCCTATCATGAGATATGAATGTTGTTGCTTTCCATGCACTGGAGGTTTGCTTTGTTCCAGAATAATCTTTATTGACTTGTTTCTGCAACATTTTTAGATTCTATAGCATCTCCTCCTAGAATCTTATCATCCTTTCATTTTATACTCTATAACTTTGCACTTCTTTTTGCAATCTTCTCACAGTCTTAGCTAGATCTATAGGCTCCACTCTACCCCTACACCCATTGGATTCAATCTTCGCATTTCCCATGCTGACATGCAAACTTCTGACCTCAACCTCATGGATATAAGAACCTTGTGTAATATCCATATCTCTATTCCTCATATAGTGACCAAATATGTGGCCTATACCTCTAATTTTTCAATATGCAACAATTATTTGTTAGAGTTAAGCATATTATAAATTTGTCATTAATTTAAGCTGCAAACCCCTTTTTCCTTGATTTTCCGAAGAACATTGTTAACTAATAAAAACTATGATATTTCAAACATATTTCCTTCTAAATTATATTTATCATGATTTCTCTTTTTCCCAAATATGAGCTCCGAGATGATAGTTATGGTCTGCATAAGTTTAAACTATTTTCTCATTTTTATCCCTCTATTATACATGTGTCTTCTCATCCATCCTGTACATTTTCAAGTACTAAGATTCTAATTATGGTTCCATGGTTTTCTTCTATGGGCCATGGGATTTTCAAATACTTCTCATGTGCCCCAAATCGACTTCTGAGTAAGGATTTATGCATTTTGGAAGTAAATTGGTACCTAATTTATACCATGTATTGTTTCAGCTGTAACTTCCTCATACAAGTTCTGCTTTGTACTCAAAATATATCGTTGGAAACCTTTTAGCGAGTTCTTTCATTCTAGAAATAAAGATCTTGTGTACTTAAGGTACACATGGTTCTGTCAATTTCAACTACCTAAAAATTTTGTTTAGGGCCTCAAAATGCCTCTGCAAGTTTATGACCCTCAAAACCCAAAAATATTTGTAGAAATTGACTAGGTTTTCCTTCCCTTTCCTACTTCTCCTCTCTTCTCTCTTTTCTTTATTCTCTTTTTCACTTTCTCCTTCTATCAATGATCAATATCTATTCCCTTTTTCTTCATAATGGCCCCCAAAACATATTTTCCACCAATGTATTGACATCGGGATGTCTTTTCCCCGTCAACGTATCGGTGCCAAAAATATTATTTTCTGTCGATGAGAATCCATATTCATCATTGATGTATCCATATTTATCGGTGACATGAATCCATCTTTATCAGTGACATGAATCCATCCCTATTTCCAATGAATCCATCTTTATCGACGACACGAATACATCCTTAGCGTCGATGAATCCATCTTTGTCAATGACGAATCCATCATTTTCTCACCGATGTATCGACGATGAAACTCTATCTTCTAGCCAATGTATCGACGATGAAACCTTATCTTTTCGCCAACATATCGATGACATAAATGTATCTTTTAGTCAACATATCGACGACGAAACCTTATATTTTTGACGACATATCGGCGATGAAAAACTATCTTTTCACTGACATACCGGCAACAAAAACCTATCTTTTCATTGACATATCGGTGAGGAAAATATATCTCTTCCCTGACGTATCAGCAACAAAACCCTATCTTTTCACCAATGTATAGATGATGAAAACCTATCTTTTCGTCAATGTATCGACAACAAAACCTTATCTTTTTTCCAACGTGCTTCCTCGTTAGTGGCCCAAAAGGTCCTTTATGATTGATGTATCGATGAAAGATGTACATTTTTCATTGATACAAACTATATCAACGACTAAGGGACATCTTTATACTTAGTCGATTTTAGCAATTTTTGGGCTCACAACTGTTGCCAAAATGTCTAAATCAGACATATGATCCAAATTTAACCACTTAGGGACCAAATCAACCTCCATCCAATAAGAATAACATACAAAATTTCAAATTTATGGCCTTGACCCAAAATTCCTATGCTAGGAAAACCATATTTTTACACAAAAATACACACGTAGATTACAATTTTATCTATTGTAGTAGATCCATACAAGCCTAGTGTTTCAACCAGAGCTCTAATACTACTCTGTAGTGACTCTACTACATAACCCATAAAAAAAATTGGATACCATCAAATTAAAATGCAATGCAACATGTTGAAAATGCTCATGCTTCTAACAACACTACTAAAACATGAATGCAACTAATTTATCATTCTCATAACAACATATATTTTTCTAAAATATCAGATTTCATGCACAACAATAAAAACCCATGAATAAAATTGATAAACAGAGATAAAAACAATTATATTTAAATCAACAAATGGGAAACCAACTATAGGGGATGAATGTTCCTCCCAATCGTAGATTTGTTGCTCCAAATATCAACAACAAATCACCCTTGATCTAGGGCTATGAATCCACAAAAGAGGTTGCCTCTCATAGTCCAACTCACTCCCACAACAAACTAATTTTTCTACAACTATCCCAATCCTCCAAATCTCTTCCCCTCAACTCATGCAACCCAAGGAATTGGGATCCTCCTTCACTGCACATAGTCTCATGCCTTCTGTCAGGCTGCTAAATTGAAGCTTTTAAGTGACCTGAAACACTAAATTGTCAAACCAGGGTTGGTAAACTTCGAGCTGATACACAGTATGTGCAGGCAAGCGTCTAGTCTTTATTTGAATGCTATCCTAAGAATAAAACACA
>SNQJ01S0031230.1:54027-64286 GCA_010110895.2 Picea sitchensis | reverse complement strand
CAAACAATGGAACAATTAAAGAAGGCAGTGCAAGCAAGAAACAAACCAATAATTGTTTCAAATGAAGTAATCGATCTTAAGCAACAACAAGAAATGATTGTTGAATGGAAAATCAATCATAAGTTGCTTCAAGGTAAGCTCATGTCGTGCAAATATTTCAAGTATATTAACTCATTTGCAGTCGTCTTTTTGATGCTGTCATTAGTAATGTTGTCTACATGGATGATAGTGGTTTCAGTAAGATGTAACGGGGTTCAAATGGCTAACAATATATTGTCAGTTGTCATGATTGTGTTACAGTTGATCATGATGAGACAGGTGCACATGACAAAGTTTCGAGACAGAGGACAAGCCGGGTGGCCTATCCTGAGCTTGTTGACTGGTCAGTAACCTTTTGGGGACAAAAAAGTCCTTTAGTGGGGAGGTGTGATCTAGAATCGGATCTAGGAGCCTCACAGGGCTCAAAAAGGCTCAAAAATGAAAATGCTCAAAATTCAACGAAACCAATGCCATTGCGTTTGTCTCGTTCTCCTGATTCCGACCATATATTTACTTTCTCAAATGGACGTTGTATGCGAGAGTTATCGTACTCTGACCATTTTCCCAAACAGACAAAAAGTCAACAGGTCTAGTCAAATGATGACATCATCATGACATCAACAGTGCTGACATGGTAGAGACAAGTGGTGACAAGTGGCAGTCCAGCAGAAGGTGACTGGTCAGTGACAGGGATCCAACCAACAGCTGACAAGTGGCATTTATTTGGCAAATGGTTGGGTGCCACGTGGCCTAGTCATGGGCTGCCATGTGGTACCATGGTATTGGTTAATGTTTGGTGGAAAAAATATTATGGAGCTCATGGGATTTGATCCCATGAACTCTTGGGTCAGCCGAATACTTACCCAAAATCCCTTACCAATGCACCCTTGGTGGTACTTTATTTTAAATAAAGTGCAATAAAGTGAAAAGGGGCAAAAAGGGGGCTGGGGCTAAGCCCCAACCCATGGTTTAACTCTTACACATGACCATAGCCCAACAAAGGAGGGTGCTCTCCTCATGGGTGCGCCCAAAGGATAAGCTCAACCCAAGGATCTTGGGGAAATCCCATGAGAACAAGGGGGTGCACTCCAAAAGGAGCTTAGCCCACTTAGGGCGCCCTTTTTAAGGCCTAGATCACATGCACATGTGCCTAGATCCAGGAGTTAGCGCCCAGATTAGGGGGTTTAGCCTGATATTTGCAAAAAAATGGGTTTTTAACATTGAAAAATGATTTTTTTAGTGATTTTATCAGCAGATTTAATGGATTTTGGTCATTTTTGGGAGATTTTGGACTCTTTTTGAGCCCAGATTTTGGGAGGAAGTTGGGGATGGATAACCAACTTCAGATCTATAAAAACTAGGCCTGTTTGAGGCCATGGAGGACAATTAGAACATATTTATTCTGAAGCAAAGCGAAGCCAAATCCATTTTTATGCAGGGAAGCTGTTGAGGAGCAGATGCTTGCGGGACATTTTTGGGAGCTCTGGTCATCCGTTTTGTGTGCCATTTCTTCTGCTAGGTTCTAGAGATCTGGAAGAACATGACCAGATCAATCTTGTAGCCTAATGGCATTGCTGCAATTTACTTTTTGAGCTTTAAACATAAATAAAGAAGCCTCCCCCACTGAGACAAAGGCCCAGAGACGTAGGCAATTTTGTGCCGAACTCCGTTATCACTTCTCTTGTTATGGTTTGTTGTTCTTATTGCTTCAGTTCATATCTGTATACTATTTTATGGATGCTATGTTCCTTCATTAAATTTATCCTCTTTCATTCATCTTCTTAAATGGTTAATTAACGCATACAATTGAAAACTCAACCACAGTCATTAAAAGATCTTTTCCGGATCAGCTCATAACCTCATAAAGTTTTACAACTAGAGAGCTTCCCTATGGCACCCTGTCCACCTACTGGGTTCTCTGTAAAAGCTCGCTGACTAGTAGAACAGAAACCAAGTGTAGGCTCTGTAGAAAACAAAACATACTTGTCTCTAATCGTCGTATTATTCTTTGAATGCAGGTCCAGAGTTTCCAGCTTCAAGTTATTAGATCCCGTACTTTCACTGAGCTCATCTGTTGAGGCAAATAAACCAACATTGTTACAGAGTGCCTCGTCAGCCACAACCATAAGTGCACTAACCTCAACTTCCATCCAGAAGCTTCTCTAGCCTAAAAGTTCTATGCCACCTTTGTTCTATTGCCCCCTTCACTCACTACCTCAAAAAATCACAACCCATGAGGTAATGAATAGCAGTAAAGACCTCCTATCTCAGGATTAAACCCATCTAATTTTTGACAGACATGACCTACAGTAACTAACACCTAAGAAGCTCTAAATAAAACAACTACCTCCACTAAAATGGTCGTGTAGCTATCTAAACTACACCCCGTCATCTTAGCAAATCATCTACTTAATATAGTAGCATCTATAAACACCATCAATGTATCCGAGAAACCACTGAGACCCCCATCTACCATTACTGGATAGTTGCAGGTCTTTCCAGTATGAGTGTTAAACCCTAAAATTGACCCTTGCAAATCATTTCATCTTCATCTATGCTATGTCGAATTCACATTGAGTACTACATGTGATATCAAATTGCTTTAGGTTTTCACTTTGTACTATATACAAATATTGCATTAAAACATTTATAAGAGGCATAAGAGGTAGGTATAAGCAACTTTGCTACTAATTTCACTTGTTAGTATTTGTCTCTAGGTGGAGATAGTATTTGTACTCCAATACTATTATTTGGGAGCCGTTAGGTGGAGATAGTATTTGTTTCTTATTTTTTTAATGTATATACAATTTATATATAAGGGAGGGGAACACTGAGTAAATAAATATAATTATTTTGCAACCAATTTATTATTATGTTATTAAAGAGTCAATATTTCTATGGATGTCTTTACAATTTTTGTTCTCTCAATTTTAATTTTAAGTATCTTGCTTTGCATTTGTACTTTTGCATCAATTTGAGTAGCTTGCTTTGCATTTTCACTTTTACTTTATCTTGTTCTTAATCCTTTGGATTAAATGTAACTCTTTCATAAGATAAAATTAATCAAATGGGATGCAGTCATGAGGGAATCGAATTTGTGCCAAAGATACACAATGAGATAAGCTTATGGAGCCTAATGTACATGTTGTTTTAGATCACTGTATTATAGTGCAAGTTATACTTGATCTAGAAAGCATATTTAGATTATTTATTTTGTTGGTAAAAATTGTCCCATAAACTTTGCTTAAGAAATAGACATATGGCAAGTACAAAATGAATCGTTGGATAATTAAGACTACCCAAAACTTGCCAAAGGGTTTAATTTCCTTTAGTTTTTAGGTTGGCTTGTCTATAAACCAAATCCTCACCCACGGATCTTGGTTTTGGAGGAACACTACATGGTTGTTTGCGAACACTATGAAACTAGAGCTTTAGTCAACAATGGTGTTTTCATTGAATATCAAGTATGGTCTGATTACCATAAGATGCCAATGTACTTTCATAGTTTGCTTCCACATCTTATTGTCAAGTTGGGGAAATATATATAAATGGAGGTTGTTGACGAAGGGGGATTTTTTGAATTTGTTTTCTGGCGAGATACCCGATTAGTAGTTTTGGTATTGTTTGGCTGGCTTTCATGGCGGATTTATGTTCTTAGCAACTGGTTTTCTCGGTTTTAGTGTGCTGCTAGGCCGTTTTTGCGGGGAGTTTTGAGTGGTTTTTGCTTGGTTTAGAGGCCATTACTTGAGTCTCAGTTTTTTTTGTATTGATAGCTTGCCACTTGGGGAAACCTCGAGTTATCTCTTCTACCTCTGGCGGTTTGATCTAGTGGGTAGTTTCGTGAGACTTTGCTAGTTTTGGAGGCCAGTTCTAGAGTTTTGGTTCTTGTCATTTTTTCTTTCTTGGCCAACATATTTCAGGGTACTTGAAGTTATCTCTACTAGCTCTGGCGACTTGATCTTGTGGGGAGTATTGAGTGGAATCTACTAGTATTGGAGGCCAATCCTCGAGTCGTGGTTCTTGTCATTTTTCTTAGCTTTCTCACCTAGGGGAACCTTGACTCTCCACTAGTTCTGGCGGTTAGTTTTCTTTGTGTCTGGGACCCTTTTGAAGGTTCCTTCTTCTCTGGTGGGTCCATGAATTGTTTTCTTTATTATGTTTGGATTCCCACTTACTGTGATAAGATGGCTTCTTAACTAGCTATTACTACCTCTGTTTAAGTGAAGACTTGGTGGTAGGGGACCACATCTCGTGATTGGATTGAAGGTTCAGAGTTAGAAAAGAACCGATCAAGTGGCAAGCTCTTAGGATGGAGTTTCAGGACAACAGGTTTCTTGGCACATCAAACGAGGAAGACTGGGACCGGGAAGGTATTTTCAAGATCGTAGATGAGTTATGGGGTATTAAGGTTGCTCATAGGCTTCCAGTTATCCATTTAACTCCCTCAAAACAGACACCCCATGAAACATCTTCACTCTGTTTAC
This sequence comes from Picea sitchensis, assembly GCA_010110895.2. Lineage (NCBI taxonomy): Eukaryota > Viridiplantae > Streptophyta > Pinopsida > Pinales > Pinaceae > Picea > Picea sitchensis. The sequence continues at coordinate 59,763 of SNQJ01S0031230.1, read as the reverse complement.
CTAGTAAAACTTTCATTGGTAGTGCTGCTCTTAACAACTTACCTCCTGGTTCTGTAGGAGGTATGTCTACGGTTTCTAACCAGGCACCCGACAGTGGGTTTTTTTAATAGGTATCAAGTCTAGATGTGACACAAATCTGGTTAATACTAGGATTTACAAGGGTCCATGTTTGGCTAATACCCAAAGAGGACCAGTTTTTTCTAAGGACTCTAGAATTATGAAGGAGGTAAAAGTCTGGAAGCCAAAAAAAATGCGGTGTTGTTTGGTCATTGGTAAGGATGTCGGGCTTGAGGAGATGTGTAAACTTTCATTGTGTGCTCTGGTTGGTATATTTTATTATAAACATAAGTGCAATATTACCTTCACGAACTGGATGAAGGAGGTTTGGCAACCTCGGCTGGGCTATATTCCATCCTATATGACTCTACCTAGTGGTTGGTTCAGTCTGCTCTTTAAAATTCATGAGGATGCTGAGGGCATTTTAAATCATTTTTGGGATTATAAGGGCGACAAATTAATGCTGAAACGCTGGAGGACAGGGTTTGACCCGGCAACTGAGTATTTCAACCACAGACACGTTTGGGTGTTATTACCTGGATTGCCCTTAAATATTTGGAATCTACCGGCGCTAAAAACTATTGGTAATCTCCTTGGTCACTTTCTGAAAGTTGATGAAGCTGGTCTTCCCTCGACAAACAAATGACTGGCATGAGTTTTGGTGGAATTGGACCTGCATGTTGGATTGATGGACTCCATTGAACTGGAGTGGAGAGGCCATGTCTCGGTTCAACGTCTGGATTATCTTGGTCTGCTAATTAGATGTACCTCCTGTAGGCGAACGAGACATTTGAGGAAGGATTGTCTTTCTAATCCCAGTTGTTCTGAGGAGGAAGGTGATCAGTGTCCAGGTACAAAGGACTTGTTTTATATTGAGGAATGCTCGGAGGAACATATTTCGTGGGCAGCTGGTGAAACATTGGGAATGGATGAGCTATCGATCGACGCTACAAATACCCTCATCGATAAGTTTAAATTCTATTGTCCATATATTTTCTTTAAGCTATCATTGTGGGAAAGGGACTTTTTGGAAAATTCTGTATTATCACATACAATCTCGTCGACTGTTAATAAGAAGGGGCTGGTTTCGGCTATTTCGGGTGGGGCCTTAGGTGTCCCAGATAACAATCTGCCTCTCCCTTATAGTGTTTTTGTTGTATCTGAGACTTCAGTTCCTATGGTTTCATCACTTGTGGACTTGAATTCTTTGGCTATCCCTTCTCTATATTTATCCATTTCGGATCCGCCATTGGTTGAGTCTTCAGTTTCTGCTGTGGCTGAGTATTTAGTTCCTACACTACGAGAGAATTTCGGGCTGGTTCCTCTCCAGAATTTTTGGGGCTCGACCATTTATGTTAACCCGAGATACAACTCTAGTGGTGTTTTTATCATTGATAGACCAGACCCTAGTAGTAAGATGGCTCAGTCGAGGGGTCTTGCTTTTGAAGTATCTCCTATTAAAACTAGGAGTGTTCGAAAGAAACAGGAGCTCGACTCTTCTTCACTATAAAAATATTCTACTTCAACTTTGGATTTGGGGGTGCTTAGAGGCATGAAAGCCCTGGCTAGGACTAAGTCATGATCCTCCTTACCCTAAATATGAGAGGGGTGCCCCCCCCACCTAAAACTTCCCTCTATGAAGAGGTTGATTTCTACAACACATCCAGATGTTATTTTCCTTTAGGAGACCCTTGTTGATGAAGACAAAGCTAGAAATTTTATGCTTTCCTTGTGCCCTACCTAGATGTATACTGCTATGGGCTCTGTGGGGAAATCAAGAGGTATTTTGGCGGCGTGGAATCCCAACTTATTGGACTTTTAACCATAGTTATGTGATGGTGGTATTTTATTGACAGGTTTTTATATCCTTGGAAAAAGAAGGATTAGTTTGATAAATGTCTATGGTCCATGCTCAGGCCGCAGATTGTTCTGGGAAAACACGGAAACAAAGGGACCGCTTGATCTAAGCAATCTTATCATAGCAGGAGATTTAAAATTTTCCACTGGTCTTGATGAAGTTTGGGGTGTTTCAGCATTGGTAGATTCTCATGCGACCTTTTTCACAGATTTGTTTATGAGACATCCCTTGATTGATATTAAGCCAGCTGAGGTGGTACCAACTTGGTGCAAATGTAGATTTGGGTTGGATGGTATTAAAAAATGGTTAGACAAGGTCTACGTCTCTGCAAAACTTCTTAATGATTTGGATTTTTTTAGATCTTGGGTAGATCATCCTTATATCTTCGACCATGCACCAGTTCTTTTTCAATTGGATTATGGTATCAAGTCTGCTTACTTTCCCTTCAAGTTTAATGCATCTCTTTTAAAAGATGATCACTTTGGTGATCTGGTAAGAGAATTGTGGAATACTCAGCAGGAATTTTCGGGAGCAGGGGCACAATCTAGATTAATTGGGAAGTTAAGTTCTCTAAAAGATAGGGTGAGAAAGTGGTTAGCGGTCAAAAAGAAAAGAGAACAATAGACTATTAATCAATTAGAAAATGATATTGTCACTCTTATTAAAGAGAGTATGGATTTTCTGACAACGATTGAGCCTCTTAATCGATTGAAAATACTTGAGAATGAAAGGAATAGGATGTTATTGGCTAAGGAGGAGTTATGGCGCCAAAAGAGCAGGGCTACTTGGATCCGATTGGGTGACAAGAATACAATTTTTTTTCACAGGTTTGCCAGTTATAGGAGAAACAAAAAACATATGTGGGAATTCAAGGATGACTCTGATCATGTGCATATGGGGCAGGAGGCTATTAAGGAAGAATCTATGAGACATTTCAGCTCCTTTTATAAAGAATCCCATAATTCGATTGTGGACCAGATAGATTTGATTTGTCTATACCCCAGGTTGACTACTGAGGAGGAGGTTCAAATGCTTGAAAATCCGGTCACAAAATATGATATTCTTATGGTTTTGAGGGGCTTTACCAAGGACAAGAGTCTTGGTTCTGACGGGTGGACCATGGAGTTCTTTTTTCATTTTTATGACTTGGTTGCAGATGATATTTTAGAGGTTGTCGAAGATTCGTGCTTATCAGGTATGGTAAATAGATCATTAAATTCAACCTTCATTGCTTTGTTTCCAAAGGTTAATGGTCTGGCATCTTTCAGTGACTTTAGGCCGATTCCCTTATGTAATCTCGTTTATAAGATTATCACTAAGATTCTTGCCAAGCGGATCAAACCTATTATGTCACGTACTCTTTCAGAATAACAGTTTGGGTTTTTAAAAGGTAGGCAAATCATCGATGCTATAGGTAAAACACATGAGTGTATTCACAGTATAAAGGAGAAAAAGATGCAATCTCTAATTCTCAAGATTGACTTGAAGAAAACATATGATAGTATAAGTTGGGACTACATTAGACTTTTTCTTCTTCAATGTGGCTTTGGTCTTCTGACGACCAAGTGTATAATGGGGTGTATTTCTTTGGCCACCATTGTTGTCCTTATTAATGTTGAGCCTATTGATTTTTTCAATGGGGGAAGAGATATTAGACAGGGGTGTCCACTGTCACCTCTTCTCTTTATCTTAGTAATGGAAGGCCTGAGTCTTGCATTGAAAAAGTGACAAGGGGAAGGTAGGGTGACATGCATTAAGGTAACTAGACTTCTATGGATTCTCCACCTCCTTTTTGTTGATAATATTATAATAATGACTAATGCTTCTGTTAGTGAGTGGTTGGAGATACAAAATCTCATGGCTATCTTTTACAATGCTATAGGGATGATGATTAATTCTCAGAAAACATCTTTCTATCAGTTTGGAGTGCACCCAGTGGTCTTGGATTCCATAATTTTTTTTTTCCTTATGAAGTTAATAATATTGCAAATGGTTTTAAATATTTGGGTTATACTTTGAAAGATGACAGGTTTAAAGCTAAAGATTGGGATTGGCTATTATCCAAATATGAAAATAGAATCAACCATTGGTGTAATCGATGGTTGACTTTGGGAGGTCGACTGGTGCTGGTTAAGGCAGTCTTGGAAAGCCAACCTGTATATTGGCTGGCCTTGGCAAACATTCCATCCTCGATCCTCCACAGAATTTGACAAGTCATATTCAACTTCCTTTGGAATGGGAATCACAAAAGAAAAGGTTTTCATTTGTGTAAATTGCATTATATTTCTCGGCCGAAGAGATTTGGGGGATGGGGGCGGCGGAATTTTTTCAGTTTCAGCCGGGCGATGGCAGCTAATACCTTGTGGAGGGTTCTAATGGTGGAGGGCCTTTGAAATCAAGTAATTAAAGCTAAATATCTATCATCTTTGTCAGTGGAGCATTGGCTCAGGATGGTGTCGACTCTTGGAATGGCTGGATCACCAACGTGGAAATATATTTTGAAATCATTGTATATCTTGCTGCACTGGATGGCCTGGTACCTGGGGTCGGGAACTTTGATTATCATTGTGAGAGACCAAATTCTTGGTTTGGGAGAATCAACTCTTATGTTTGAAGATATTTTTTTGGCTTTAAACCACCGAGGGATCAACTTTCTTTTCCAGGCACAGGGAGTGCCAAGACCTGGTATCTTTGAGACCACTTGGGTTAACAGTGAGGATCTGGACTTACATGGGGATCTTGTAGAGGAATGGCAGGTGTACAGAAGTGCTATTATTAGTAGTGGCATTCAACTTCATCTCCAACTAGACGTCTTGAAATGGATCAGAGGCGATAAATCGGGTAGTCTCACGGTTAAAAATGCACACGAGGAAACTGAAAGTAAGAAATATGATTTTTTGATTGGTGGATGGAGAAAGGTGCTTTGGAATTGGGAATGCACTCAAAAAATTAAATTATTTTCCTGGTCACTGGTGGAAAATAAAGTGTTAACATGGGATAATTTGCAGTGTAGGGGTTTTGAAGGTCCGAGCCATTGTACTCTGTGTAAACAGAAGGCAAAGTTAGTTTTTCATTTGTTTGTGGATTGCACTTTCTCCAGGGTTGTTTAGAATAGATTAAGGCGAATTTTAATGCTTCCGGGTCTGTGGTCGGGAAAATCTATTCCTGAATGCTTTAGGAATTGGAAAGATCTGAATAATAACTACCCCATACTCTCAGCCTATATTTGTTGGCATACTTGGCTGGAAAGGAATCGCACGATATTTGATAATGGGAAGCCATCAGTCTAAAAAGTGGTTATTATGTATCTATCAGTTTTAAAAGAACAAAGGCCGACGATTAGAAAAATATAGATTCGGAATTTTGCAAAGTCTCTTGTCGAAAATTGCTTGATTGGGTGGTTTGATGGTGTGGCCCGTGCTACTAGTCTTAATAGCGGAGCTGGAGTGGTCATTAGGATTAATGAGAACATAATTTACAATTGGGTTTTCAATTGCGGGTCGGGTACCAATACCAGAGCGGAGTTGCTTGGAGCGTGGGTTCTTCTCGCTCTTGCTGTTCAGCTTGACATTCTGGAGTTTTATGTGCGGGGTGATTCTCGGATTATTATAGACTAACTGTTCGACAAGTGCAATCTACATGTCATATCTCTATAATTTTGGAAGTATAGGATCTCAAAACTCAAAAAATGCTTTCGGCTGATATCTTTCAAGCATGTGTATCGTGAAGAGAATTTTGTGGCGGACAACCTGTAAAAAAAGGCACTTCTAAGGCCTCCTGGGAAAATAGAATATTATCAATGTGTCGGGGATCATGAAGGC
>SNQJ01S0031230.1:10996-25949 GCA_010110895.2 Picea sitchensis | reverse complement strand
TGCAAAAGCATGTTCATCATAAAAGATTAAAAACAGAGCTTGGAATAAAAATAGAGTAAAAGTGGAAAAATTAAAGCATGATAAAATCTATTCACCATATTAAATATGTCAATACAATCATTCATGGGAACATTAGATGAATATGATTCCTCCAACCATGCTTTAAATATATCATAAAATCTACCATTACTACCATAGAATTGAATGAGGGAGTTCAATGGGAAGTAGCATACTAAATGAAAACCGTGCATAGAATTCATGTGAAGTGTAGTTGGTGAGAGAGTCGTAAAGCTAGTAAACCTGTTAACTGTGAAAGACAAACCAAGAGAATGAGGGCCTAACATAGCTGTCGGTGTAGACCGAAGTGCCTCATTGTCTTGACAAGCTTCTTAGGGATCATACTTCAAGCAACCATCTACTTGAGATAGACTAGTGGAATTGAATGATATACATGGGCTAGTACCCACCATGGTATACGACAAATCCTCAAGACAACGACGGAAGCCACTAGCATCAACAATATTAACTATAGGGCTACTTGAATAAGAAGCTTCACTATTGATCATAAATGAAAATGAAGAAGAAGAAGACATGGTCTAATACACATCTGCTACAACATTTCCTTCATCCTAGGAGAAAGGTTGATAAGGCTTGGATGTGATTAGTTCATGGGAAGAGGCCTAATCCTCTCTATCTTCTGTATGCACATCATCACCATCAAGTACTTCAAAAGGGGTCAGCCCTATTGAGTTTATTTGAATCAAATGGTGCGTGGTTTTCTGCAAAGTCAAACCATTAAAGAGATCATGATATAAATAATAATAAGTGGAAGAATTAAGAGAATTAAAAGCTTCTCTAGAACAAGAAAATTTTGTAAAAAGTGACGCCCTAGATAATATTTCCTCCTCACTAAGAATATTCATGATTGATTGTGGACCGGTAGGTATCATATTAGGCATGGTTTCACAGTCAATGCATTCTTTCTCAATATGGTTTTCCTTTTGCAAACAAAAAGTGGGTGGTTGTGTGAAAATAGGTATGTCTTGTATGTTTATTTCTTCTCTTGAAGTGGAAATATCAACGTGTTTGTCTTGCTCCTGCACAATATGAGAATCTGCAATGTCTTCCAAAACGTATTCATGATTAGAAGATATAAGCAAGTCACGCGAATAATTAGAACAAGAAGGTTCAATAACTAATCCATCAGTAGTAGGAAAACATTATTGCTCTATGTCAGTTATACTAGGAGAACTTATAACAACATGACAATTCAAATCAAAAGGAACTAATTCCAAATTATCCATGGGTGAGGAAGAATTCATGCCATGAGTGTCCAAATTTTCTCTATTAACAACATGATCAACATTCAAGTCTGTCCCCATAGCTCCCTCTTCCATTTATTGTGATGGAAAAGATGAGGGTGGATAATGGGAACCTGGCATAATCATCGGTGTGATCTGAAGTGCCCCATTATCGGCATCAAAATCCTCCTCTTGGTCAACTACATAAAAATCTTAACTTGAATTTACAAAAGAGTCCTCTTTTTCATCACAAGGAAAGAAAGGGGGAATGGAGTGGTGAGAGGATACATATGCTTCTTCCGAAAAAGAATTCTCTCTCTGATCTATATCTTGGATAGTAAAGAAATATCCGGACATATAGAGTCCAACTAAGCCTTTAGTATTTACAATATTTTCATTTAAATCCAAATCATCGTGCAAAGGAACATTAAAACATGATTTAGATACTTCATCCATTGGCTCATATGTTTCATTGGTAAGAGACACTAAACATGACATAAAATCATTGTTAGAAGGCCTATCATCCAATGGAAACCTATAACAAAGATGGGTAAATCTGATAACAAAATATTGAAGAGATTCATCTTCATTCTTCCTAAGCTCTAAAATTTATTCACACAATTTATCATAATCATAATTCTCAAAAGCATGCAAAAATTCATGCATAAATTGTTCACATGTGTGAATAGAGGTGGTCGGTAAAGTATTGCACCAACTCTTTGACCCGATATGCAATAGTGAGAGTGAACAACCTAAAAATGACATTTCCATTAGTAATATTGTGAGAAGAATAAAATTTCCATAGTTTAAAAGTACTTTCAGATGTAGTTATCTCACTTTCACCATCAAATTTAAGTTGTGACAAGAAATGTAAAATATTTCTAGGAGGGTTGGGAGGTACAGTGTTAAAATAATAGGTGTGCTCGTTTCAACCCAACCATAGGCACAAAGGCCACCCCCAAGCACCCTAACCTTGATAGACTGGATAATTCTAAAAGCAATCACTGGAACCAATAGCCAACAAAGGTAGCATACCTCTCTCCAAATCTAGTGTACCAAGCAAAAAGTCCAAACCATAACCAAAGACCAAGTCACCACTGCAACAACTGCAACTCTCCACCAATCATGCACATCACTAGTCCTTATGCAGTTGTGAGAGTGAGTGAGTACAAATGAGCTCAAGCTCCCTCTATTTATAGTCCTCCAAGTGACCTAACTGGGACAACTTCTTCTTCTGGAGGTTAATAATTTAATATAAATTATTCTTTTGAGTTGACATGTCTTCTAGGTTTATTACCAAACTATTTAGGGTTTCTCTTGCTTCCCAAAATATTATAGTCTCATCAAAGGTTACACATAGAGGTTAATACCTCCCACAACTAACTTAACATCAACACTCCCTCATAGCTAGGGAGGTATTATAGGCAATGGTCTTGAGCACATACAAATCATTCATCTGGTAGCAACACCAATAGCCACACAGGCTATCTCATGATCACACATCACTATTCAACACTAGTGATAGTATCCATGGAAATGAAAATGCCATTCAATAGAACACAACTATGTCTATCCATAGTAGTATTCAACTACTATCCAGTGGTATACAACCACTCCTAGTAGCACACAACTACTAACCAGTGACATGCAGTCATTACCAGTGGATCACATCTACCACAATAGCATACAAATACTGTCCAGAGACATATAGTCTCCACAACAAACAAGTCATATCATCTGATATCATCCTACATCGACAATGTCATCAGCTGCATCACTTCTAAGCCATACTAGCATGATGAAAATACATCATATCTATGTTGTACTGGCGTGATCCAGAGTATCATATACATCGTCTCTAAGTTGTACTAGCATGATGTCAATGCATCATCTCTAAGTTGTATGTCCACCTCTAAGTTGTACTTGCATGATGTAGATTAATGCCTCACTGTGTCAACTTTAATTTGTATGATCATATCTAAGTCATACTAGCATGACATATCTAGCATGATGTCAATGCATCATCTCTAAGTTGTATGGTACATCTAAGTTGTACTCGCATATCATATCTAGCATGACACGATCCCTCTTGCATCATCTCTAAGATGTATGATCATCTCTAAGTTGTACTAGCATGACATATCTAGCATGATGCTGATGCATCATATCTAAGTTGTATGACACCTCTAAGTTGTACTTGCATGATCATATCTATCATGATGTCACTCACCAACATTGTCTCTAAGTTGTACTATCATGAACATAACTAGCATGATGCAAGCATCATATCTAAGATGTATTTCCACCTATAAGTTGTACTAACACGATGCTCCTCAAGCCACTGTATCAACAATTCCAACCATCTATATCACATCTAAGTTGTACTAGCATGATCATATCAACATGATGCAAGCATCACCTCTAAGCTGTATGACCATCTATAAGTTGTACTAGCATGATACAGATCCACAAATCACTAACAGTCCACGTTGCACATATCAGTGCTCCCTCCCAACCGAGGAATTCATCTCCTCCCTTTCAACCAAGGAAGAAATCTCCATGAGCCCCAGCTTGTCCCTCAAGTATGCAAACTTTATCTTGGACAAAGGATTCGTAAAAATATATGTAGTCTTCTCATCAATGGATATATATTGGAGAACCACTTCTCCCCTCAGGAATTTATCATGGAAAAACTAATACTTGATCTCAATGTGCTTTGACCTATCATGGAACACTGGGTTCTCTGAGAGCTTCACACAGCTTTGGTTATCACAATATATCACATTAAAATCAAGCACTTGATCAAACAGTCCAGAAACCAGCTTACATAGCCACATTTCTTCCGTACAAGCATCAGAAGATGCAATATACTTTGCTTCTATAGTGTTGAGTGAAAAAGACTTATGTTTTCTGCTAGCCCGTGAAATTATAGTAGAACCCAAACTGAAACACAATCCAAAATTACTCTTTCTATATTCCACACTCCCTGCCCAATCTGAATCGGTAAATCCATGCAGCTTTATTTCACTATTTGGGGCATATCTCAAACCATACATTATCACCCCACGAAGATATCTCAAGATATGCTTTGCATCCACCCAATGCTCTTATCTAGGTTCCACTTGGAACTGTCTCAACATGTTCATAGAAAAGCATATATTTGGCCTAGTATTTACAAAATACATCAAGGAGCCAATAAACTAACAGTACAAGGACGAGTCTGTTGGATTAGAATCAGAGTCTCTCAACTTCCTCAAATATGTTACCATGGGAGTTGTCATGGATTTTCAATCCATCATCCCAAACTTTTGAAGGATCTTTACAATGTACTTCCCTTTTCCTAGGAATACTTCACCATGCTTCTTCCACACTTCTAGTCCCAAGTAGTAGTGCATGAGACTGAGATCCTTCATATCAAATTTAGTGGATAGCTTCTTATTACACTGAATAATGAGAGGCTCTGCACCTTTCAGGAAAAAATCATCAACATATAACAATAGAATCACATGTGCATTATTCACAACCTTGTAATAGATATTTGGATCAACATGAGTCTTGGAAAATCCAAGTCGTGTCAACTAGCTATCAATATGTGCATATCAATCTCTTGGAGCTTGCTTGAGTCCATAAAAGACCTTCTTCAATTTGCATACATGGGTTTCTTTTGGGTGTACCTCAAAACCTTGAGGTTTCTCTATATAAACTTCTTCCTTAATCACTCCATTGAGAAAGGTTGTCTTTACATCAATCTGATGTAAACTCCAACCCATGGAAGCTGCTAGAGATATTATGGCTTTGATAGATGTATATAAGGAAACCAGAGCAAACGTCTCATCATAATCTTCTCGCTCTTGCTTGGAGAACCCTCTAGCCACAAATCTCACCTTGTACTTATCAATACTTACATCTTCAACATGTTTTATCTTATACACCCACTTTGAAGTGACTATACATCATTCTTCATGATGGACACAACTTCCTATACATCATTCTTCATGATGGAAACAACTTATTTAGGTCTCGACACAACTTCCTATACATCATTCTTCATGATGGACTGGTATTCTTCCATCATGGCCTCCTTCCATTCTTTCTTCTTAATTTCTTCCTCAAAGGTGGAAGGTTTTTCTTTAACCAAACTTGTCATGAGTGTGACATAACTAATGAACCTTTTGGGTTTCTTGCTTTATCTAAAAGTACCAGTGGGAGCCTTATGCTTTTCTTCTTCCTGCAAAGTAGTTTCAAGCCATGCTGGTCTTTTTCTTGTCTTAGGTATAATAGTTGGTTCCACATATTCATGTGGTGGTTCTTGTTCTTCATTAGATTGTTATGGAGAACATGTACTTTCTTCTTTGGTATTTTCATGTTCCTCTTCTTTATTGGATTCTATAGGTTCTTCTATAGACTTCTTAAATGCAATCCTTTCATCAAAAGTGACGTCTCTACTTATTTCAATCTTTTGTTGACCCAGAACATAGATTCTATACGCTTTTGATGATTCACTATAACCAACAAATATTTCTCTCTTTCCTGAGGGTTCCATCTTATTTCTCTTATCCTTGGGAACATGAATGTATATAGGGCATCCAAATATTCTCAAGTGTTCAACACTTGGCTTCTTTCCTGAGCTCTTCATGACTCATGTTCTTCAATATTCTACGTGGAATTATATTTTAAACATAAACAACTATCATAGTTGCTTCTCCCCATAGGAACATAGATAAGTTCTGATCATTCATCATTGCCTTGAATGATTCTTCAATGGTTATGTTCTTTCTTTCAGCCACACCATTCTATTGAGGATTGTGAGGGACAATGAGCTCCCTCCTAATCTTGTCTTCTTTACAAAAGGCAACGAGCACCTTGGAGGTGTATTATCCTCCATTATCAAATCTTATAGTCTTGATCTTCTTATCTGTTAGGTTCTCTACTTCAACCTTGAATTCTTGGAATTTGCTAAATACTTCATCCTTAGTCTTTAACAGATACAACCATGTCTTTCTTGAGAAGTCATCTATAAATGTAACATAATAAAGAGATCCTCCTAGATAATTCACTGGCATAGGTCCACAAACATCTGAACATATTAGGTGTAGGATCCCTTTGGATTTATTCTCACTGCTTGGGAAAGGTTTCTTAATGTTCTTCCCAAGTGCACATCCTCTGCACACACCTTCATGTACTGACTGTAATTTTGTTATGCCTACAGCCATCTGTTTCAGGGATGGGAAGGCTTGATAGTGAAGGTGAGCATACCTTCTATGCCATAACTCATTAAGGTTGATTTTGTCATGTACTAGGGCTTGAGTATTCTGAACTAGGAGTTTATATAACCTTCCTTTACGGGTTTCAATAACTCTAATGTTTTCTATCTTGGATTCTTTAGACCATACTGTTACATGTCAAAATTCCTCACTTCGATAATGTCTCATTGTCATTGTCGCAAGTTTCGCAAGTGTTGCACTTTTGTTGCAAGTGTCACAAGTGTCGCAAAGTCATATTATCGTCCTGCATGTGTCACATTGCGGACGACATCATAAGAACACTTGGGACATCCTCTAAGAATTTCTAGAAGAGGGAAACATTTCACTTGGAAAAGTTTACAAGCTTTTACCTTGAAGAATAATCATCTTAAACGAATTTTTGGAGATTAGTGCTCCCATGCCCACTTGCAAGGAGTGCTAGCGCTCCTTGTCCTCTTAGCAGGGAGCACTATAGCACTCTATTGCCAACTTTGAGGGAGCGTCGATCTGTTGAGAGAATCTTGGGGAAGAATCCCCCTTATCTCCAAGGACAACTAAGAAGTATCCGAGTCAGTTTGGCTTGAATCCATGTTAAAGGATGGATCTAAGGGAAATCCCACAACTGATGGAGTCATATCCTCAACTTATCCCAAGAATAGCTAAGGTGGTTGAGCCTCTCAAATCCTATATAAAGAGGCATTATCATGGTGAAAGGGGGGAGAATATCACTAAAAAGTATTGTCATTCTGATCGTGGATATTTTGAGCAAGGGGTTGGACAAGGAGGACTTGGTGAGGTTGCTGCATTTGCATTTACATATTGTAAGCACCTTTTTATGTTCTCATTAATATATATGCTTGGCATGTTTCCTTCAAGTTTGTGTATATTTGCATGGGCTTGTCTCTTCTTGATAAATCTAGTTTAAACTAATCTTGGTAGAATAGGAAGCATGCATTGCCTTTGTTGTCTATTGAATTGTAGAACTCATTAAAAGGATTGCAGATCAAGTTCAACCTCGACTAAGCAAGGAAAAACTTCAGAAAAAGATACGCATGATTTCTTCCTCTGTTCCTTTGAGTAGTTTAGCTACATTTAAAGGAATGTCAGTGTTCAATGTTACCATTTTTCTGTCTTGGTCATAGGGGTCTAAGATCCAAGAGGACATTCACCTGTTTGTGGGGGAATTTTCCTACAATAGAAATTGGCAACTCCATTGGGGATCAAAGCTTTCAGTTTTGGTTTCTTTCCTTGGTCTTGTCTTAGCCTTTTCTCATCTTCAGATCCTACTCACTATATTTTTCCTCTTTTATACATGTGTTGTTAGTCCTGAAGTCATCTTACATAGGCTGATGATCAAGCCTTCTTGAGTTTTTATTTTCTGGGTGGATACTTTTTCATTCTCAGAAAACAACGCCCCTCTTCCCTTACAGCCAGAGCATTGATTTCAGTATCTGCGCTCCCCTGCAGTACTTTAGGGAGCGTTGTAGCGCTCCGATACCTATATAACTAGAGCGCCAATTTTTCCTTCTGTTGGAAATTTGTTGGATATCTGTGTTGGGTTTGATTTTTTTTGGTTTTTCTCTTATGCAAGACTTTTTATATCAATTTGTGTCTTCTATAAAACTTGCAACCTGTTTCTTTCTAAGATTTTTTGGTTCTTTGTTTGGATTTTTAAGATATTTCCTTGTTTTGAAATCATTCTTCCTCTTTGAGATTTTGAGTTTGATTTTGATACTTTCTCGTTCATTTGATTGTTTGAAAGTTGTCACAAGGAAGTCCAGAGATCTTTGTACTATTCCATTTGGTCTTTGATTTGTATATTTCCAAGCAATTTCTTGTTTGAATTTTTGGTTGTCTTTTTGAAAGGTTTATATTTGTTTTTCTTCTTGTTTGATTGTCGTGAGAGTGTTCTTTTTGTTTATATGATACTTGCTTCCAATTGTCTAAAATTGCAAATAGTGAAATCTTGTTGGCATAAGAAGCTTCGAATCAAATCAATTAAGGTTCATATTTAAAACAAAGAGATATCTTTTCATGATTGGATTTTGGATATTAGAATCAATTTCTGAATAGTTTAGCATTAAATTGGATTCTTGTTCAAAGTAATTGCATGAAATTTTCTGCTTTTTTGTGTTTGATAGTGAAAGAAAGAAAATTATTCTCCTTCCTATAAATAGAAGTTCATTGAAAGAAACATTTGTTTATCATTTTTCTTATGATTCTTTGGGAATTGAGTCATAATATCATCAGTTTCACTCTCATTCACCTCTGAGTAAAGAACAACCACAAAAATTAACGCTAATTAAAATTTGATGTAGAAACTCTTTATTTTTAGATTCTTCCACCAACGTTAGACTAGGATTAGCGCTTTGTATTAGGCTGTGAGTACAACTCTCCAAAGCATTCAAAACAAAATTATCATCTTGCGATAGTGATCTAAAAATGAAAGTATTTGTGTTGCTGTGCAAAGTATTCATTCTCATAAATATTAAATGTGCAAAGTATTCTATCTTCAAGATTTAATCCTTTTGTGTGAGAGAGTAGTTTTGTATTCTGATTCAGTATTTTAAATCTGTTTAACACAACACTATAAAATTCATCATAAACACACAACAAATGTTTAGGCAGTTCACCCCTCCTGGGCTACATCTCCCGGGTCCAAGGCTCCCAATGGGCATGTCCTTGATCGATTAATGCTCAAAATGGTGTTACAATGAGAAAAAGGCCAACAAACAGGCCAAACCTGCTGAGGAAACAAATTCCGAGTACAGACAGAAACTGGAAATGACTCTGAAATCACCTAAAATAGTGAAAGCTGCTCCCATAAAACTCCTCTTCACCCAAGGCCCTGATGGCTCCTCAAGATCCTCTACCCTAAAAATGGCTAAATGACACCTCTGTTGGCTTTGCAACCTGCTCCATTGGCTCCAGAAGGTTGAGAATACCCAAAATCGACCAAAATTTCGTGAAGAATGGTTTCCTATAGCTCCAGATATGCCAATAACTAACTCTCCTTCTCTTTTCCCCAAAAACGCCACCAAATTCGCCATAGCGGGAGTTAGCCTCACTAAAAATAGCCAAATGCCAAAAGAGGCGGACTCCGCCCCAAAAAATGCGCCAACTGCTAGTAAACCGTGGCATCTAACGGTTTAAACCTTGTAATGTGAACGTGGCAAACCGTGCGCATAACAATCCGCCCAAAGGGTTAACGCCACGGTTATGCCCGTGGTCTTGTGCACAATGGGGCTGGTCCTTAGGGGCTGGCCCCCTATTTAACGTGCCTCCTAACAGGTGTCCACTTCATAAATAAACATCACCCTTTTCCATGTAAATTCCACCGCTAGCCCGTGTGGTTAGGGCGTGGGGCTGTCAAGTAGGCGACCCAAGGTCGAATCCTGTCTGCTCTTTTTGGCGCGTTAAAAAAATGAGTTTTTAATATAAGTATAGGTGCTCCGCCCCACCAAGGTTTTGTTTAATCAAAACCATGTGTATTAAAGCCAGGTGGCGGCCTCCACCCCCACCAATTATTTTGTTTAAAAAAAACCCATTGCATAATGTTTTTTTTTTTTGGTTTTTATAATTTCATTATATATATATATATATATATATATATTTGTAATGAAATAAGAAATTTCTAACTGGGATAACTTTGTCATGCAGAGTCGGTTTTGCGTGCCGTTCACGCCAACAGGATCATATCGACGAGACCTATCCATTCGTTCCAACTTCAACCATTTCTGAGCAAGTTCAATTTTGAGCATTTTCTCCACTTAGGACATGATCTCCTGATCAGATAGGGAGAGCAAATCCATTTTTCATATAAGCATATCTGGAATCCCCCTCTCACATAGGGGTTACGCATGAGGTCGTGTTCAGGAGAGCCACAGAGATTATCCCTCTGCGGTTTAATCGTTCGTTGTAGTAAGATCGTATATTGGGGGTTCTTCTTGAGATGCAACTGTCTTCATTTTGTCTCAGTGCTTCATGAATTCCAAATCCGTTCAGGGTCCTATGGAGTTCTACCGGTCCACTTGTCCTCAGTTCTCTTGAAGGATTTCAGACTTGTTATCTTGCCCATACGTTCGGACTGGATTGTCAACTATACCTGCCCAAGGGTTGACTGCGAGTTAGTGTCCTTAGTAGCCATAATATTTAGGGTCTTTACACAAGGTGACGGTGAAGGGAAGTATTCGTTGTACCTGGAACAAACGGTGGTCAAACTCACTTAGGGTCCTTGGAGTGTAAATCCACGATTATTGTGTGGAAGCTTGCACCAAGGCATAAGTCCATTAAGCAGGTCACCATCGTAACTGTTCCACCCGATCATATCCTAGCTCCTTCTCAATTTGATCATGCGATGTTGGATTTCATCACCAACTATTACGGTCATTGAGAGAAGATTTGTTTGTTTGTTGGTTCTTCTAGATTTTTTAGCATGTGTTGTTGTTTTAATAATTTTTCAAGTTTGAGCATGTAGACGATAAAGGTCTTCGCAGATCACGTAGGATACAAGGGATTCCTACAGAAGAAGGCTACGAACCCTTACCTCTTAATTCAACAGAAGACATCTACCGTGAAGAGGTAGAAAATCGCTCTGACGCTAGGAGTGTTGCTACTCCTTTGTTAGAAAATTTGGAAAGAGCCTTGGTTATTTTCACACTAGACCAAACCAATATATGTTCAAATGAATGCATTAAGTATAGAAATCAAGGTTGTTCTGAAACATCTAGGAGATAAAGGGATGGATCCCTTGATCTAATTCACCGATAGAAAACTATCACTAGCATAACACAATTACAACATAACTGAGTGTGAATCTTTAGGTATGGTTTATGCTTTACAAAATAATAAACATTACTTTTTTTCCAATCAATTCATTTTTTATGTTGATCATGTAACACCTTGTTTTCCCCAAGACTGTAATTATGCTAAGACTTCATGTAATTATATTTATGAAGCATGTAATTATGTTTTGATTTAATGAAAGCACCAAAACCATTGACTGAGAGGGAACAACCCATAAATGTATTGGCCATGATACACAAGTGGGGATTGATGAAGCAAAGACTGATTAAGTGGTTGGGTAAGGTGGAGCTGAATTGTTTGTATGAAGAAAACATGAATCTTGTTTAACAAGCTTGATTATGCTTGCTAAGCATAAATGCACACCTTCTAGTGTCTTTGATCTGAATGGAGCCATGTGACTAGTTATGGAAGGTCAGAAAGTGGTTGAGGCCATTAATGGTTGATTGATGGATTGGTCTTTTCAAAAATCATGGGGCCAATTGAATAATATGACAGTGGCACACCACAGACTTTCCCTTTCAGAATAGGGACTGTGGACTGCAGGCGACGTCTAATAGAAGTTACGAGAGTCCCAAGGGGATTGGGGAGGAAGAGACCAAAGGTGGAAAAACACCACCATACTGAAATAATCCAACCAAAAGAAGAAGACAAAAGGAGGACTTTGCACGCACGCATAGACCAACAAAGAAAAGATGTTGAAATTAGATGATTTCATGAGCATAGATTGAGGAAGAAAAGAAAGTGGGAGATTTCCTTAAAGAAAATAGTAAATTTATCCAATTTGAGATTGATCACCCTGAAGGAGAGAAGACCCAAATCCAAATTGGAGCAATAATGGGCTACAACTTGGTGCTTACTAGATAGAAACTGACACCGGTAAGGGGAGGTCGTTGAGGTATTGTTTAGCAGAGAAGGGACTTCCTTATGTAGAGGAAATCCAATTGAGAAACCACCTAATAAACATGTAGAGTTCCTGAGCTCAGTGGGAAGGGGGAAAATTCAACTGTTGTTAGAGGAGGAAAGGGAGTAACCTTCCTAGATCATCTCAAGTTTGGAATCCAACTGATTCATCCCCTTGTGGTATCATGGCTTGGAACGGAGGTGGTGTACTGTAGGAAAGCACTCTATAGTATAGCCTAATGTTGGGAGGAAAGATATCCTCTCTCAATTAGTTGGCGTAGACATTTCCTTGATCAGATAAGTGCATAACTTGATTTGTTTAAATTGTTTGTGAATGATGAATTTATAGATTGTCTGAGCTAATGGGAAACATAAATGCTTGTAATCCATTAATGGAACTTCTGAATTATTGGGATATGTTTTTATCATTAATGTTTAACCCATCCACTGTGACTTTGAGCCAGTATAGACAACCCGTGTTCTTAGAAACTATGCAGATTTAGAGGAAAGTTTGCAGGACATGGAAAAAAACATCATTTAACCAGTGATGTGATAGTTCTGTTGGCTAGAGAGATTTCCTATGAGGAATGGAGAACTTAAGGCATGAGGTAGTTGTGATGATTAGTTGGATAACTTGCAAGATATGCAAGAAATTCCTTTCGACTAAGTTAAATGGGCCTTAGAAATATTGAGAGTAGACGTCGAACTCTCAGAAGATATATTAAGTTTCGTAGAATCCCAAAATTGACTAAGCCCTTGAGTTGATTTTTTTCCCTTGAGGAAAAAAAAACCGTGCATGATCATAATGACTTACAACCATTTATTTGGCATGTTGGGTAGATCTGGACCGACGATCAGATGATGCCACTTTTAGAGTGGCTATATGAGGTCGTATTTGAACCCTGTAGAGGAAAGCCCTAAGTCAACTGAGACCGTGGATCTATCAGAGGATCACTAGGTGTGAAATATGGATAATTGGATTCATATGTTAGTACAATGGAGTAAGGTTGTTGTAGATAATGTGAAGTGGATCAAGGTAGACTCCCAAAAATGGAAGTTAGACAACCGTATATCTCTCAAACGGTGTGTGTAAAATCACATATGTTGGATAAGGAGAGAACCACAATGAGGAGGAGGGTTCTAAAAATCCTAACTGACCATCATTTCAACCTTGAAAGCCATAGAGACCATTGGATTATATGAGAGGTGATCGTTTAGTCCATCGAGGAGGTGCATGGTCGGAGTGAGATCTTCGGGGTGGATGGAAACTTGAAGTGGAAGTGATCCAAAGAGAGGAGTTACAAAAAAAAGGAGCATTGATTGGTATGAGGGTGAGATTTAATCTCAACTGTAAGTTTTGTGGGTCCCATCTATTGGTAAGTGGAATGGTTACTCAGGTGAGGAGTAACCTTCAAGAAGGTAGAGGCTCCGATGCGATTGTAGTCATTAGAATTCCAAGTCTAAGCACGGTTAGATTCCAAGAAATGACCCATGGGGATAATGTTCTTAGAGGAGAGATCAACTTGGATGGTTGGGATACTTTGATTGAATAGGTTCAAATAGGTCCATATCGTTCCTCCAAGGGAGAAAGACAAACCCGACCATCCGATGGGGTGTGTATACACACCTGGGAACTTCAGTAACTAGGTGGGGTGATCTTTGAGAGAATAAATAAGAGTCTTTATAGATCATAATGTGATAGGATAAGTCAATTAAACGATTGATGAGTCTGATAGCCTACCTAGAGAGAGAAAGTAAGAAAAAACAACATCCCACCAACCTAAGTTCGAATTAGGGGGTTGGGTGTGCTACAGATCATGAAACCTTGAAACTACTTTCTTATCTGAGAATACATTTGCTTCCTTATCCGAATCTCTATCTATATCACGCTTCCTTATCTATCCTAGGATCACGTAATACTCTCTTGTAATGCGTCGTCATTTTCAACAAGATAATATTCTCGAGGAGAATCAACAAATGGTTGATACTTTTCCAAGAGTATAACTTTGGCATGTTTGTAAAACCTTGTAAGGCCCATGTTGGATCAGATCACTTATCATGAATTAATAGTGGTAAAGAAGAGAAGGTTGGGGAGGGTAATTTCCCCAATGCTAATGTTTTAAAGGTTCATATTACCTTGGTGTATCAAGATGATGTACTTAGTTTTCTTTAGCATGGAAAGGCATCACATATGACAAAAGCTTAATGGTGAAGCCTAGTGAAAAGGGACTAATGTTCAAATTGGTCACATGAATATTATACCAAATTGGAATGGATGGTATACTCCATCGCTATGTACCACAATATATATGGAACATTTAATATTAGAATCCCATCCACTCAATGCTAGACAACATTCGACCCCCCCACTAGAACAACACATAAGATATTATGTTCAGACCTTTGGTGGTTGACACTATTCAAAGATTCTTTCAAATGGGTTAATAATTTTGCATACTTCTAGAAGGTAGGCATGAAACCACAAATTTGGGATTATAATGAGCTCCACCCAATATTTCCATTACATTCTTTTGAGCTTTGGGGGATATAGTTTATCCAAACATTTGCACCATAAAATGAAACAAAATTTCAATATATCATCGTGGTAATGACCATATTCACTAAGTGGGGCCTCATCCAAAGAAACAACAAATTTTATTTTTCAAGGATGTGATATGTAGGTTCATATGTCCAATCTAGATC